>BHFT01030459.1:0-33887 GCA_004320025.1 Laticauda laticaudata | reverse complement strand
TCAACAAGGTCTTGATTATTCAGCTTGTATTTTATTTTCTGATTTTTTTTGCCAATATGTAAGACAGAGCATTTATTCATTGAGATTTGAAGTTGCCATTTGTTTGACTATTCTGATACATAGTTTAGTCATTGCACTTCTATTTGCAGGTCTTTGTATTTTGTGATTTTCTCCAGTTCTTTCTCTTCTATTCTGCAGGCTCCAGGTACTACCATGTCCACTCTCCTGTTTTTCTTTAAATATTATTATTTAAAATAAGGACTTGAAAGCCAGACTTTTTTTTTTTGGTAAACAGCTTTTCAACTTTGGATCTGACTCCCTATATGTGTGTTCTTTATGATTCCCCAGCCAATCTTTGGACTAGTACAAGAGTAGTCTTCACTCTTGATTCCGAGAACTTGGATTTTTTTCCCCCAGAGGTGAATTTTGGCTTCTGAAATAAACATGTTTGCTTTCCTTTCTTGCATTTCAATTGCTGTCAGAGGATAAGTTCATGATATGCATGGCAGGATCTGTCTTTCAGAACTACAACATATATTTCTTATTGGGAACATGTGCAATCATCTCGGCCACTTAAGCAAAAGAGGCTGCTTCATTTTCTTTTATTGCTGGTTATCAGGGCTTATATTAAGGCTGGAGGAGGTGGCCTGATTTTCTTACAACCAATGGCATCAGGGTGGGATATAGTCTTGTAGATGAATGGATCTGTTTACGTTTAACAAAATTTAACTCTGTTAAGTTCGTTCACTGGGTCAGAATCACAGAGTTGGAAGGGACCTCGGAGGTCTTCTAGTCCAACCTCAAGCAGAAAATCCTGTATCATTTTAGACAAATGGTTGTCCAATATCTTCTTAAAAACCTCCAGTTTTGGAGCATCCACAATTTCTAGAGGCAAGTTGTTTCACTGATTAATTAAACCTTCTTGTTTAATTTAATTGATAGGATGTTTAACAACCTAATCCCTCATGTAATATGTCAGGGGCCAAAATAAAGTTATGTAGATATTACAGGCAAACATCTGGATAAAAAGGCAAATTATCACATCGCAAAGTATGCAATTATGACAATGACTGAAAAACCCAAAGAGTCACAAAAACCTGCCAATATGGATAACGAAGAAATTGCTGATTTAACATCATTTCTGTATCCTTTGCTATCCCTAGTGTTTTACTTAATTTGTATTGTTTATAGACCTAAACCTGACCGTACTCAAGAAACTAACATCTGCTACCATAATTACATACACTTGCTGATTACACTGGCTTGGCTTTTACAACAAATACTGGCAAAATGCCTCATCCTTTTACAATAATTACAGTTAGCCTTCTGGGCAAGACATCCTATATAACTTGTAAATTGCTGCATAATCGAATCAATGATTTTCAACCAATGTCCTCTTTATAAATGTTTGTCTTATAATGAAATTTTACTGCAAGAGATCAGCTGTTTGCACTTACAATTTCCCCTCTCAAATTCTATTTTGGCTTTTGTCAGGAATGTCCCAACCCGGATCAATTCCTAGAATTTTCTCAGTATCCATTCTCTATGAAATGGAAGAAAGAATAGACCAGCTATAAGGGCAGCTAATCTATTTGTTCAAGGCTGAAGCTTGCAAACTTGATATTGTGCAACATGAATTAGCTGCTAAGCTAGATCTGGTTCCATAAGGGTCTCTCTGCTGAAATGCTCTGGAACTATAGCAATCCTGGGGAACCAAACATATCTTTTACTTTGTTGTTCAATAAAGGCATTGATTTCACTATATGCATTATTTCCTGTTGCTCTGCCACTTCTTCAGTACATTTATTTGTGTTATTTATGTATAGGGCTTATACATTGCTCCAGTCTGCTGACTGAGCAGTGTGAAACTCCTAATTCTTAATTGGGATTAGAATGATCCAATCAGAGGCCATGGACATTAATGAAAGAATTCTAGTCTCTTAATCAAGAAACATTTGCAATAATCCATTTCCTCCCCTCTTACAATTCTTCCAAATAAACTCTACTATCTCCTTAAACTTCTTAATTTCCCAATCCTTCATTTTGATGGTGTCATGGCAACAGTTCCCTCCCATCAATCAGATCCATTGATCTGTACCTTCTCCAATACAAATAGCTTCTTTAATTCCTAACATTTATCTCTCCCTCAATCAGACCCCATTGGGGAGTTAGATCCCATTGTGCCCAAAGTAAATATGTGAAAAAATAGCATAATTTGAACTTTGAGATTATTCTGTCACAACCCCCAAATTGTTAAGCTTAGAATTCATATGTTGAGAATTAATTCATATACATACATCTTTCTGCCTTTTTTTTTTCCTGGTAGCTTTGTATTTTGGATGGGAAGTGCGCCAATATATTCTTAATATAATAATTCTATATCTTCTTTACTCAGGGAACAAATTGTTAATTAAACATTAAAATGTTATTTAACAATAGCCCTAATGAACCTCTTGTATAGGGTATAAGTTGTTTCATTTTCAAAAATATACCAATGAATCTATGCTGATTACTTTTGATTACTTTCAAAATGAATAGTAAATTTGTTATAGGCAATTTGCACAGGTTTCACGGGTTTCCCTTCTTTGTATATATTCCCCCCTTTAATACACTTGCTATTGCCTTTTTTATTTTGACCCTATCCAGCATTTAATTGCTATCCTTTTTATTGAATTTTTAAAGTTTTCTTAGCTGTATAGGTGAGAATTAGCTAGTTAACTCTTAATTCTCATTCTGAAGTGACAACCAGGCAGCTATGTTAAAGTACGAATTATCAGGCCTTGTGCTTGAAGAATACTAGGTCAGCTCATATTACACCTTAGTTCTTGTTGTCAGTGACTTTTCTGTCTCAATGATGAGACAGAAAATACTTCTGTCCTCCCTGTTTTAATATGAAACAAGGACAGCAATCTCTTTAGCCTTGTTCTACCAAATATTGCCTGCCACGAGGAAGAAAACACAAACCGCTATCTCTTTTCTTAATTGTGATAGGGCAGTATTTTGTGTCTCATGGGTCTTTTAAAGGTGGGTTGTCCTAACGACAAATCACATGTTGGACTTCTGCAAAATCCAGCCCTGATTAAGCCTCCTCAGGGGTGGGATTCTACCAGTTTGCACCTATTCGTTAGAACCGGTTGTTAACATTCTAAGCAGTTTGGAGAACCGATTGTTAGAAGAAATTACTGGCCTAATCCTGTAAGGAAGGCAGGAAGGAAACATTCTGGTGTTGCTTACAGAAACTGCTTCTCCATTAGCCCTTATTACATTCTTGGCGGGACTAGACTTCCTGTCTCAGGAACATTTCTGGAGTTTTTTCCCCCTCCTTTGCTGGTATTTTGCTTGTGTGGAGTGACCATTTAAAGTTACGATGGCACTGAAAAAAGTGACTCATGGCCATTTTTTACACTTAAAACTGTTGCAACATCCCCACAGTCATGAAAGGCCGTGTGAGGAGATGCATGCCTAGATATGAGTGATATTGAATTGGCCACACCCAGCTAATAACATGACCACCAAGCTATGTCAACCCAGTCACATGACCACCAAGCCACGCCCACCAACTGAGCCACACCCACAGAACCGGTTGTTAAAAATTTTGAATCCCACCCCTGAGCCTTCTCAATTGTTATCCATATCAAAAAATTGTTTCAAGAGAAGAAAATACCTTAAAACTGGAACAGCTAAAGTCAGTTTTAGACTGCCTCGGCTATGGACTGAGACTTAGAGAAGCAATGCAGCCAGTCTTTAGAAGTAGTCTAGCCCAGAAAGAGCAACCAGAAGTACTAACGTTACCTTTATTATAAGGATACACTAACAAAATATTGCAAGTCTGAAAATACATCTCTGCCCCCTCACTTTTACAGTCCTAGAAACTAGGGAGGGTCCCTTCTGAAACATTTGCAGGAGTGGGCTGCTAACAGTCATGGGATTCAAATTTTTTTACTACCAGTTCTGTGGGTGTGGCTTGGTGGGCGTGGCAGGGGAAGGATACTGTAAAATCTCCAGTCAGAGTTGGTATTTGCCGGTTTTCCAAACTACTCAAAATTTCCGCTACCGGTTCTCCACAACTGGTCAGAACCTGCTGAATACCACCTCTGGCTGTTAGGGATTTGCAGGGGTTCAGGAGGTCCCCTAGCTAAGGTTCTGCACAGTTTGTAGAATCCCCAAATCCCACTTCTGGCTAGCTCCACCCACTCCGCCACTCCCATGAGTCCCCACGTGGCCAGTTTTGGATGGAGATAAGCGCAAGGCACACATGAAGATTCAGGGAGTATGAAAAACAGGGCTCAGGAAGGCCAGAAATTAACCCATTTCTGGCTTCCAAAGAGCCTCCAGAGCCCAGAGAGGCTGTTTTTGCTCTCCTGGAGGCTTGATGAAAGCCTCAGGAAGGGCAAAATCACCTCCCCCTCATGGTGCAGGAAGCTGACTAGGTCACGCCCACCATGGCGACACCCACCCAGCAACTGGGCAGAGAACCTGTTGCTAAAGTTTTGAAGCCCACCCCTTATTTCAGTACAAAGTTTGGACCTGAAGCAAATAAGATTTCCCTTAAACTGACCTAGTAGTGGAGATGATCATCAGACTTGTGCGCACACTTTCCAGTATCTCAATCTACTCATAAGAGACTTCTCATAAAAGAAATGTTGGGATGTTCCTCAATATCTATATCGTGTCTTGGTAATCATCCATTTTCTTGTAATTATTTCTATAATGACTTTTTAGAAAAAGTATTGATAATAAATTTATTATATTTGGTGCTTGCATTTCTTTGCAGCAACATAGTCAGAAATAAGAACAGGATCAGATCTGTGAATTGAAGTTTTATGTAGCATGTGTAGGATTCTCAGTGCATGATTTTTCTTGCTATCCCATGAGCGGTTATCATTTGGCACAGCAGAAAACTAAATGAACCTTTTTTAAAAGGACAGGTGACTTTGACTCTAGATGTAAACTATGCCAAATAAAGCAAATTACATGGTGGTGAATTTGGATTGTCATCCAGAACATAAGCCAATGAAGTGTGTGACTGACCTAATTAAAGAGATTACAAATTGCATCCTGACAATGTCATACAAAAGTGGTTACTAGGGCATGTTCATGCCATAATTGGGGGATGAAGATGAGTGCTAAAATGATATTTCATCACATCCTAATTCAAAAGATCTATTTTCCGACTTGGGATTTAGAGCCATGAAAAGTCAGGTTTTAAACAAAAAGTCTCTTCTCTTGTTTTACTGTGGTCTTTCAGTAAGAAGTGACATACATTATTTTCTGTGTAATTTACATGCACAGGCAAAAGGTATTTCTGCCTTCTCTAAAATGTTATAAAACATTTCTAAAATATTAATTCTGTATCGGCAGGCATTATTGCAGATATTGAGAAGGAATGATTATCTAGTAGTAATGCCTTGTGATGTGCTTATTGTGTAAGTGACAACAATGGACACTGCTTTTAACTAATAAAATCAGCATGTTTATTAAAGTTGGATCACTGACTTTTATTTTCCTTTTGTTTCCGTAGACACAGTGGTGGGATTCAGCCAGTTCACACCAGTTTGGGAGAACCAGTTGTTAACTTTCTGAGCAGTTTGGTGAACTAGTTGTTGGAAGAAATCATTAGGGCAGAGAACTGGTTGTTAAATTATTTGAATCCACCACTGCATGGACAGTATTGTTTTAAGAATTTATTTCTGCTATTTGCACAGAGGCATGGCGGCCCAGTGGCTTAATGATGCTGGAGAAGGTCTGTATCCCAATGGTTCAAGTCCTAGCACCATGTGACAGAGTGAGTTCCCATCACTTGCCTCAGCTTCTGCCAAACTAGCAGTCTGAAAGCCTGTTGAATACAAGTACCGTGTTTCTCCAACAATACAGCCTCCACCAATAGGAAGGCCCAGCATGATTTCTAGGCATGAGGTGAAATTAAGTCCCACACCCAAAATTTAGGCCTATTTANTGGGGTGGGGAGAAAACTTGCCTTTAGGAGTGCCCTGCAGGTAGCCTAGGATAGAATACCTCGATAGCTGATAGAAGCTCCCTGAAGTCAGAGTCCCCAGCTGCTTCAGGGCATGGCATGGCTACCCATGTCCCCTCGCCTTTAGGGCAGTCTCTTTCAGGTGATGGAAGCTCCCCAAGTGCAGTCACCAGCCACTTCGATCGGCCGGTAGAAGCGGCCTCGGGGCAAGCGCGTACACACACACATTCCCCTCACCACGAGGTTGCTTCTTTCAGCAGACGAAAGCTCCCTTGAAGGCAGAGTCCCCAGCCCCTTCGAGGCGAGGTGAGGCTACCCGTGTCTCCTTGCCTTTAGGCAGTCTTTTTCGGGCAATGGAAGCTCCCCAAATGCAGTCACCAGCCACTTCAATCAGCTGGTGGAAGTGGCCTTGCGGCGAGGTACGTGCATATGGGCTGCTTTGGATGGGGGAGGAAATTAAGTAACCCCTGAAAAGACGGCCTGGCCAAAAAAAATTTCATCAAAAAAAGATAAGGCCTGGCCTTATTTTGTGAGAAACACGGTAGATAAATAGGTATTACTTCAGTGAGAAACAGTGGCACTTTGAATGGCAAGTTGAATTCAACCTTTGCTAGACCTGTCCAAATGCAAGGTGACTGGTGGTGGGAAAAAGCCTGGGTGATGCTGTAGAATGCCGTCAAGCCTTCTGAGTGTGGAGCTAGCTTGCTCTCTGTGTTGCACTCTGGATAGTGCGTGAGCATGAACTGAACAATTGTCAACTACTTTGTATTAACACTGTAATCTCCTGGGTAATGTAACATCGTCATACACTAAATAAATCAATCTGCTATTCTGCTAACAGAATGATTCTGAGCAAGTGTCTCACACCTATCTTGATACATTGTTCTTCAGCAAATGTGCTGAACTTCCAGGATTATGAATATTTCTAATAAGGTCCCCCCTTCCCCAATTCTTGCTATATGAAAATGAAACGTGGCTGGAGAGAGGAGAATGACCTCAGTAATTTCAAGAATGCAACCAAAATTATCTTTTTGTTCTAATTAATGCTCTCTTAATCCGTTTACTCCCATAGATATTTGGAAAATTTATATTCTGAATGCTCATAAGATACTGCAGTAATACATGCAATAAAAGCAGAACATTGGAAATTTAACATCATAACTATCCATCTATCCATCAATCAAGACCTCTGATAACTCCCATCGTACTGTGAGGTTTGCCACCTACAGAGGAAAAAAGAAATGTAATTAAAAGCAATTGATGCTCAGAAGAACTTGTGTTAAATCATATTAAATCACAGAGTTGAACAGTCATAATCATAATACATTCATTTCTGAGATTTGCAGTCAATGCTGTGAGTTTGCAATCTAGACGGTGGAAATCCTAGAAGAAAGCATCAACCTAATTGTATCTTCATCTGACACCTTATCTATTAGTTTTGTTAAGAACAGATATTCTTTAGTGCAAGGTAAAGCAGATTTTCCTCAACTGGACAATTTGTGGCCTAAAAACATGGCTGCTCTGCATGAGTATGGTGCTTTTCTTGAGTGATGAAAAGGAACACACAACGAGTAACCAACAATACTAGACTTAACAACTGCCTCAATCTCATCTTCTGCAATCGTTCGAATTCAATTTATGGAATACAAATTGAAGAACCCTTTTCCAACAGTGACCACAGCATGATTGATTTTGTCTCAACATACGTCCACATAAAAGTCAACACAACGATGTGATCCCCATTTATAGCTTCAAAAAAGGCCACTATGATCTTATAGACAATGATCTCTCATCCCTTGATTGGCAATTTCTATTCACTGGATGCAATACTGCATTACAACATATTTTTATTTGAAGTCAAAAGAGTCATCAAACTATATGTACAATAACAACTCCAAAAAACAGATTACCCATAACAATAAGGATTAAATCTATGGCTCAGTATTTGAAAACAGCAATGTTCATGCCCAGTATTAGTCAAACCACAGACAACTACAATGATCTAATACATACCAATTTTACAGAAGACAATGTTGAAAAAGCACTATACAATCTTAAACCATCTCTATCTGTTGGACCGGATGGAATATGTGCCTACTTCTTAAAAAAGCTATCCACTGCCATAGCCGAACCTCTAAGCATAATCTTTGAAAAATCTTTCAGGACCAGCTCCTTGCCAAAACTATGGTCACAAGCCACGGCCATTCCCATCTTCAAAAAGGGAGACTCCAGCCCAGTTGAAAATTACAGGCCAATCTCTTTATGCTGCGCCACCTGTAAATTCATTGAATCAATTATTAACAATCATTATCCTCCACTTAGAGACAACCTACTCACTAATAAACAATTTGGTTTCAGAAAAAAACTATCCTGCAATCTGTAACTCTTACACTTCAAAAAATATTGAACTGCACAACTCAATCAGGGCAAAGCAATAGACACAATCTACATAGACTTCTGTCGTGCCTTTGATTCAGTGATACACAACAAACTACTCCTAAAACTGAAATCTTATGGTACCTCTGGGGTTTTGTCTGGAAAAACGCGAGGTAGACCAGGTTCCAACAACAAAGTCTTTATTTCAATAGCAGTAGTTGAAAACGGAACATTGGCTCAAGCCGCGCCCAGTCTTTTATACCTTTTTCTCTGCGGCTTGTAGCCAATGACATTTGTTTGAGTTTGCCGCCTTTCCGCGGCTTCAGGGATTGGTTCCTTTTGAACCAATCCCTTTTAGTTTTAAACAACCAATCAGAATGTATTATTGGAGCCAACTATTTACATACAGAACACCCCTCCCCTCTTAGTTCAGTCCTACGTATGACGTAGTCTCGCAAGTAGGCGGGGCTTCTCCTGACTCGACTGGACCTGCGCGGTTCATTCTCGTCTGTGTCTTCGACCAGTTCGGATGATGTTGTCGTCTCTTCCGTCCTTCTCCCTGAACCGTCTGGAAGGGTGAGGCCGCCATTCTGCTGCCGCCTGAGTTGCTCGGGCTGGCGGCTTCGCCACTCCTCCCGTTCCTCCGGCAGGTTGAGCTGGCTTGGCAGGCCCCCTCCGATGGATTCTTCCCGCAACTTTCTCCAAACAGTGAGTCTCCATTTTGCTCTTTTTGGCTGAATTGTTTTTCGGCATTGGTTTTAAACGGTTCTTTATTTTTCGCGTTTGTAATTTCGTCGTTTTTGTAATTGCTCGGTTGTGTTTTTTTCATTTCGTTCTAAATTTCGGGACCGGAGCTGGTCAATGTGCCGCTTCCACTCCCTGCCATCGTCTACCGTTAATCAGTAAGACTTGGGGCCTGTTATGTCTGTAACTTGTCCCGGCAACCATAATGGGTCCCCAGTGAAATTTTTTGCATAAACTAAATCGCCAATTTTTGAAACTCCTGAATCGTGTAGAGGAGTCGGGGGGTTTTCAGGCGTGAAATTGGGTGTAGCCGGTCTAGGTGCGATCTAAGTTTCTCCCCCATCAGTAGTTCTAATGGGGTTTTGTTGGTTGTGGTACTTGGTGTGATATGTTGGAGGGTGAGTAGCTGGTTTATTTTGCTTTGGACGTCCCAGTGTCCATCCTTTCCAAATCCTCCTTGGTAAATCTGACCATTCTTTCAGCCCTACCGTTTGCAGCCAGATGGGCCGGCGCTGTGAGGGCATGTCTTATACCTAGGGAGGCTAGGTATTGTTCGAATTGAAGGCTGGTTAGCTGTGGTCCATTATCAGACACTAGGACGTCCGGTAGCCATGGGTTGCAAAAAGTTTGTCTAATTCCCTTATTACAGCTTCAGTTGTCGTTGATGGCATGATTTTTACCTCTAGCCAATTGGAGTATGCGTCCACGACAATCAGAAATGTGTGTTCCCTTGGTAGGACCCACGAAATCGACATGGATTCGCGACCAGGGCCTCTTGGAATTTCCCAGTCCCTTATAGGTGCTTTGGAGGAGATGGTCTGACTCTCTGGCATTTGTTGCACGAGTTTACCCAATATTCAATGTCCTTATCAATGCCCGCGCCACCAGACATAACTCCTAGCAAGGCTTTTCATTTTAACAATTCCCGGGTGTCCCTCATGCAGCATACCGAATACCCTGGGTTGCAATTTGTTGGGGATAATTACCCGCTCACCCCACAGTAAACACCCCTTTTCTATCGAGAGTTCAGTTTGTCTGGTCCGGAAGGGTTTAAAAGTCTCGGTTTTTTGATCTTCCCGGCCAGCCTCTACCTACCCAGTTAAGTACGCGGGCAGTCAGTGGGTCTTTTGCAGTGGCTCTGGCGACATCATTCGCGGAGATGGGTAGATCGGGGCAGGTCTCTATCTGTAGGGCAGTCATCGTTGGTGCAGGGTCTTCTTGCGTTACTGGCAATGTGCTCTGCTCAAAGCGTCCGCATGGGAAATTTGTTTCCCTGGCCGGTGTATTAGAGTATAGGAATAGGCTGCTAGGAACTCCGACCACCTAGTCATTCTTGGAGACAGGATATTTGGTGTGGGCTTGTTTCCCGCCAAAATTCCAAGTAGCGGTTTGTGGTCTGTGACAATTTGAAAAACCGCCCAGATAGGTATTCGTGAAAGCGCTTTACCCCAGCGACAATTGCTAAGGCTTCTCTGTCCAGTTGGCTGTAGTTCCGCTCAGCTTTTGACAGAGTTTTTTGAATAGTACGCGATGGGCGCCTCTCTTCCGTCCGGAAGTTTGGTGGCTCAGGATGGCTCCGACTCCAAACGGTGGAGCGTCAAGGTCACTCTTAATGGTAGCGTGTCGCTAAATTGAATGAGAACGGTGTTCGAAGTTAGCAAGTTTTTTATTTGTCGAAAGGCTTTTCTTTCTGTACCCCCAAGTCCAAATTGCTTTCTTGTCCAGTAACCGGTGTAGCGGTTCTGCTATTGTAGCCT
Source organism: Laticauda laticaudata (assembly GCA_004320025.1). Taxonomy (NCBI): domain Eukaryota; kingdom Metazoa; phylum Chordata; class Lepidosauria; order Squamata; family Elapidae; genus Laticauda; species Laticauda laticaudata. The sequence goes on along the minus strand of BHFT01030459.1, from coordinate 23,036 downwards.
TATTTGGTAAGAAAACATTATAAAAATTTATCAAGACCCAGGAATGCTTGTAACTCGCTTTTTGTTCTTTGGTTCTGGTGCGTCTTTTATGGCTTTAGTTTTCTTTTCGGTGGGGTGTATTGCCCTCTCCGTCTATCAAATAACCCAGAAATTCGACGCTCTTTTTAACCAGGCAGCACTTTTCTTTTTTGACTTTTAATCCAGCTTCCCTGAATTAGTTAGTACTTTTTTAAGTCTTTGTTTTAGTTGGTTTTCGTTTTTTGCTGAAATTAGGACGTCATCGGAAATATGGTACGACTCCTTGTATGCCATTTAAAAGGCGTTCCATTAGGCTCTGAAAGACGCCTGGTGCCACACTGACTCCAAATTGGAGTCTCTTACATCTGAATGCCCCTTTGTGTGTAACTATGGTCTGTGCCTCTGCTGTTTCGGGGTCTACTGGAAGTTGTTTGATAAGCTTGTGCCAGGTCGAGTTTTGGCAAAAAATTTTCCACCCCCCAGGGAATGTAGCAAGTGCTGGACTACTGGCACTGGGTATGCCCTCTGTTGTAGTGCGTGGTTCAGGGTAGCCTTGTAGTCACCACAGATTCGAATTGACCCATCAGGCTTAATAGGTGTGACTATCGGCGTTTCCATTTGGCATGGTCCACAGGTTCTAATACCCCTGAGCTACTAATTTATTTTAAGCTGTTCTTCAATCTTTGCTTTTAAAGCAAACGGGACTCGCCTGGCTTTTAGTCTTCTTGGGGTTACCTGGGGGTCTAGACTGAAAGAAATAGGGTTTCCCCGATACTTGCCAAGTGAGCTGTCGAACACGTCCTGGAATTCCTGGATTAGATCTTCCTCCAGTCGGTTGTGCTCACTCGGTCTATCCCGGTCATCCTGATGCCCAATGGTGCGAACCATTTGATGCCCAGGAGGCTCGGTCTATCTCGATCGACTATGGTCAATGGAAGCACCTCAACATGATGTTTGTACGTGACTTTGAATTGACCCATGCCAAACTACCGGGATTCGGTTTCCCTGGTAGTCCACTGTTGTGTTAGCGCCTGCTTTTTTGAGTTCTGTTGGTTGGATGTCAGGGATTAGTTGCTTTATGGTGTCCCACGAGACCATGGATAGGAAGGATCCCGAGTCCACTTCCATTTCGCAGGGCTTCCCTTCAATTCTTACGGTTATTTTAACTTTCTTTCTGCTTTCCGTCTTAGCGCTCCCTATTGTAACAGTTTGATGTGTATTCTCTCTGTTTGCGGTTTGCTTGTTCCGCTGCCACTTTCCTTGGTTCGCCTGGGCTCGGCTCGTGTTGGGGAATTGTTGTCTCGTTGGGCTGTAGTTTTTTTTGTTCCTGCAGACTTTCTCGATATGCCTTCGTTTCTTGCAATTTCTGCAGATGGCATCGAGAAACCTGCATTCAGCTCTTGGGTGACTTCCTCCGCAGCCAGCGCATTCCGCCCAAAATCTCTTTCGCGCGCTCTTTCCTGCTGGCGTACATACGGTGGACCTCGTCGTCTTCTTCGTCTGATTCGGACGTTTCGCCATAGTCTTCGTGGTGGGTGGTAACGGGAGACTGTTTCCTTCTTGTGGCCAGGTTTGTTTCATCTCTGCTTGTGTCATCTGCTTCATCGTAACGGCCGATTTTTTTGTGGCTTCAGCGGCTGTGGCTTCCGTGATGGCCTCGGCTAAGGTTATTTTAGGCTTTTTCAGTAGCTTGCTTTGTGTTGCTGAATCTCTTAGTCCCAACACTACTCAGTCTCTCATAGCCTCGTCAAGGTTTAGGAATTCGCACTCTCCCCCTATTTGTCGGAGAGCGGCACGAAATCAGCTACGGTCTCACCTTCTCTCTGGTCTCTCGGTAGAATTCGTGCCGTTTTATGAGGTTGGACACCATCGGTGCGTAGTGGGCTTTCAGCAGTTTCTTGAAGTTCGGATCATGTTAGTTGTTTAACGTCTCGGGGCTTCGCCAGGGCTTTAGCCATTTTGAAAACGGTCGGTCCGCAGTGCGTTAGGAAAACGGCTCTTTTGCATTGTTCTGAGATATCCTCCATCTCATTGCTTTCCAGGTACATCTGGAAACGGTCTGCGTAGGAATCCCAATCCTCTTCGTTGGGATTAAAAGTGCGGGCGGTGCGTTGTTCCCAGCCATTCTGTTTGCCGTCTGGAACTTTCTCTCGCCGCGTGCTTGGTCTCGCGTTTAGGACAATCCCACCTTCGTCGCCAGTGTTTTGTCTGGAAAAACGCGAGGTAGACCGGGTTCCAACAACAAAGTCTTTATTTCATAGCAGTAGTTGAAAACGGAACATTGGCTCAACCGCGCCAGTCTTTTATACCTTTTTCTCTGCCGGCTTGTAGCCAATGACATTTAGTTTGAGTTTGCCGCCTTTCCGCGGCTTCAGGGATTGGTTCCTTTTGAACCAATCCCTTTTAGTTTTAAAACAACCAATCAGAATGTATTATTTGGAGCCAACTATTTACATACAGAACATCTGGACACCTGCATAACTGGATAGAAGCATTCCTGTCAAACAGACAACAAATGGCCAAAATTGGGAGCATCCTATCAAATTCTGTAGCTGTCAACAGTGGTGTCCCCAAGGCAGCGTTCTAGGACCAACTCTCTTCATACTCTACATAAATGATCTCTGGATCATATTAAGAGCAACTGTGTTCTCTTCATTGACAATGTAAAGCTATTCAAAACACCCAGACCATACTGCTACCCTTCAAAAAGACCTCGACTATGTATCAGAATGGTCAAATAAATGGCAACTTCAAATCTCAACAAATAAATGCTCTGTCTTACATATTGGCAAAAAAAAAAAATAGAAATAAAATACAGGCTGAATAATCAAGACCTTGTTGATGATCCAAACTCTGTCAAGGATCTTGGAGTATTCATCTCAAATGATCTAAGTGCTACAGCCTACTGTAACTACATAGCCAAAAAGGCATTAAAAGTTGTTAACCTAATCCTACATTGCTTTTTCTCTAGTAATATCATTCTACTAACTAGAGCATACAAAACATTTTCTAGACCAATACTCGAACTACGCTCATCAGTCTGGAACCCACATTATGTATCTGATATAACACAGTTGAGAAAGTCCAGAAATATTTCATAAGAAGAGTTCTACACTCCTCTACTCATTGCAGAATACCTCATGCCACCAGACTTGAAATTCTAGAACTAGAAAACTAGAACTATGCCGCCTTCAGTCCGATCTAAGTATGGTACATAAAAATTATACATTGCAGTTCCTACTGTCAATGAATAATTTCAGCTTCAACCATAACAATACAAGAGCAAACAATAGATACAAACTCAGGGTTAATTGCACCAAACTTTATTGCAGGAAATACGACTTCAGCAACAGAGTGTCTTGAATACTCTACCTGACTCTGTGGTTTCCTTCCCAAACCCCAAAAACTTTAACCTGAGACTGTCTACTATTGACTTCACCCCTTTCCTAAGAGGTCTGTAGGGGGTGAGCATAAGCGGCCACAACATGCCTACCATCCCTGTCCTTTTGTTTCTTTTTACTCTCTTTCTTTTTTCTTATATGTATCCATGTATTGATAACTATGTTTTTACTTATACCTATTATCTTGTAAGCAATTGACAAACCAATAAAAATAAAAATAAAATAAATAAACATAGACCCTAATGTGCTTCTTAGAAGGCTCTTCTTTTCATCAAAGAGCTTCAGAAAAGTGCCTCAATTGTAACTCTATTTAACTGAATTTCTTGGGAGAAAAAAAAGTGGCTTCTCCATTTTACACATAGTAAAGTGGCATCACAACTCCATTGCTAGGAATTAATGTTTCTTTTTCATGGAGATTCTTTTTGAAGAGTCATGATGATTGAGCTTTGGTTGACTGGTCACTTTAGCACTCCTTGGGCATGAACAAAGCTCTGGCTTTGTTCTATAGAAGTGATAACTGCTTCTCCTTAAAGGTGCTATGAAGAAAAACTTGAATCTGATCTTCAGAACTTTGCCTCTATTCCTATAAGATTAATGAACATTGATTTTCCAGTTTTGTCAAAGTATAGAGGTTGAGAGGTCTGATTCTTTAAAAGGTCCTTCATTCCAATGAGTGATGGATAAGTGAAGAAAACTCTTCAAAGGGTGCAAATTGATGGATCCCCCATCGAGAGTCACAGTGTGTCTTTGCTTTTTCCTGTTGCAATATAGATGTTTTCTGCAGCTGGGGATTTTCTGTTTGCAAGAGTGAATGTCACACACATAACTGTGTTGAACTGAGCTGGGCTTCATTAAGCATCCCATGTGACTATTGCAGGGAATTTTTGGCTTGCTCTGTATCCCAGTTTCTCATCACCCAGGCTATTGGGTTAAACATCAGAACTGGATGAAAGGCAGCATAAATAGTATGTTGGTTTGCTACCATAATGAATGAATTATTCTTTTTTAATGGACCAGAAAAAACAATTGTAGCTGTTTTTTGCAGCACAAAACTGAGGAGTAGAATAAGGCAGTCTTTGCTGCCTGGTAGATATAATATTGAGTACCTGACTGATTTCTGTGTTTGTCTTTTCATAAGTAGCAAAAACGGATTGGCTGTTAATTCTCCATTAGCATTGAATACTTGCAAGCTAGTAAGTTTTTGTGGATCCTGGCATACTCTAATAATCTGAATGGTTTATTAGTTTTAATCGTGAAGTCAAAAGGTCTGGTTAATGGATAAGTTGGGGGATGTCTTTAACTGGACTCCTGTGAATTATTTTCATAATTATGCAATAAGAAGACAAAGAAGATGAATAACTCATTCTCGGTAAGTTGATTCACCAACAGAATGATGAGTAAGAGCGTGTCACAGGCATTGATAAACAAAACTGATTGAAGGATTGCATTGCAAAACTGATTGAAGGATTGCCCAATATGATCTGAGGACCACTATTTCCTTTATGTAATTACAACATTTTCAGCCCATCTTCCATTAAGAATGTAAGAGTTCTCAAGTCAGAGAAAACATGATTGCAGGTCTGACCATTGTCAGAACAAAGAACAGATTAAAACCAAGAGAGACAGTCAGTTTGCCCATGATACACAGTAGAGCTGGCAAAAGCAAGAGGAACAGAAGGACTTCAATATTGATTCTATAAATAACCCTTGCTCTTGAAACACAGCATTTCCTGTATTCTTATATATTGGTTACCTAAATTTTCATCAATAAAAATTATTTACCAGCAAGTCTCAGATTCTTGTGAGCCTGCTTAACTGGCTCCATTGCCCATTTAAGCTTAAGAAAAAGTCATTTCAAGTTTCCCTAAATTCTTGCAGAGGTGAGAAATCCCATCCTTGCCAAGTTTTCTTTTCCCTTGCTTGTCTCATAAGTTCTAGTTTTTATACATTGTGCCAAATCAGAATATGGTTTGCTTGCTCTTATGATCATCACAGTGTTCCCAGTCATGTAACCAGAGTGCTTGGCAACCAGCATATATTTATAATGGTTGCAGCCTCCAGGGGTCATGTGATTGCCATTTGCAACCTTCCCAGGAGCTTTTTAAAAGTTGGAATTGCTTAATGACTGTGTGATTTGCTTATTGACTGTGGTGATTTGCTTAATCGTGGTGGCAAAAGAGTCATAGCAATGGACATAACTCATTTAAAGACTGCATTGATTAGTGATGGAGGTTCTAGTCCCAATTGTGGTTTTATTTATTCATTTAGTGTATGACACATGTTCGCCAGGGATCACCAAGGGGGCTGCCTGCCTCTATGAATGGAATTTTTTTGGGTGATGTTATCTTTACTCATGGGATGCATGAATGCTGGTAGGCATTCGGGGGAGGCTCTTTCTTGTCCCTGAATGCTGGTAGGCATTTGGAGGAGGCTCTTCCTTGTCTCTGTGCAGTTTATTTGCTCATGGGAATCAAACCACCAAGCTGCCAACCTCAGTGGTGTACAAGCCCAGCATCTTACCACATGAGCCACTGTGGCCATCCCAATTGTGGTTATAAGTCTAGGACTGTATCAGAGGTGGTATTCAATAGGTTCTGACCAGTTCTGAAGAATTGGTAGTGGAAATCTTGAGTATTTCGGAGAACTGGCAAATACCACCTCTGACTGGATATTTTACAGTATCCTTTCCCTGCCATGCCCACCAAGCCATGCCCACAGAACCGGTAGTAAAAAAATTTGAATTATACAGTCCACCACCGGACTGCATATAATATACTGGTCACAGATCATAATACATTTGACAGATAGATAAATAGATAACAGGTTTCATTGTATTTGATTCCTAGGCAATTAGATTTTTTAAAGTTGTCTTAAGTTGTGTTAGGCTTGTTTTGAGTAGCCAAGAAATAGGATGTTCATTGTTATAACTTACACTTTTCCCCAAAGTGCAGCAACTAGGACTCTACATGCATATATTGATTGTAGGGATCTCATGTGTATTTATTTATTTATAAATTCAGGAAAACAATTATTTCTTTTAAATAGGGATTGAATTAAAATGATGAGTCTTGGATTTGGCTACTGCTTTGTATTTTGACATATGTAAATACTATGGTTCTATTACAGTCTAGATCAGGGGCGTCAAACTCAAGCGTGTCACGGACTGGATCATGACATATTGTGATGGTTTTTGCCTTTGTGGAGCCAGGGTAGGCGAAGTCTGCATGTGACTTATCCAGCCCATGGGCTGCCAGTTTGACAGTGCTGGTCTAGATCCTTTCTCATGAATAGGAACAATTTGCTGCATTTTAACTAACTTACAGAATTTATCATGCTATTCCTGGCGAAGAGCTGATGTCAGCCTGTTATTTTGTCATATTTTAAAATATATTTCTATTATATTGTGAACTGCTGAAAAGCAGAATATAACAAGTGAATAAATAAAGAAGAATTCCATCTGAGAATTTCTTCTGTGTGAATACTGTGCAAGGCCAGAAATTATGTCATGAACAAGTAACCACCTCTACCTTTCCAACAGACTTGTTCAATCTGCCAAACAGGTTTTCATGTTTTATTAAAATTGGAGTTGATTATATTCTTCAAGGTAGCCTGAAATACAAGAGTTCCCCAAAGATTAATGGTTCATTTGATTTAAGATGATAAATGTCTAATACTATTCTTGTTAGTCATATTGGGAAAATATGATTCACTGGACAACATTTTAAAGTTGGACAGAAACATGATGAAAAATGAGGAGTAAACAAACCATTAACCATTGTCAGTACAAATGATTTAGTTGTCCATAAGACTTCAAGAGTTCTGTAGGCACTTGAAATATTCACATTCAAATACATTGTGCTGATGTTTTTCATGATAGACAGGTGAATGTTATTGTGCTTTAGATAATATTTATCTGCTTTACCTCTGTATTTCTCATCTTGTCTTTGAAAAGTGATATGGCCTTTGCAAATAACTAGATAATCTACCCATTTAGTATAATGACTGCTGGCAGAATACTGATGATATGCATCTTTAGAATTCAATCACTGAAACATCACTGGGTGGTTGAACATTACAGAGCGAATGCCAATGATTGCATACACAATTTCCTGGAGCAGAAAGAGAGGTGGCTGTTGCCAATTCCACTTCCTTTCTTTAGCTACTTCCATGTTCCCCTCTCCTCCAGGATCTGATCCAAAAAGTTGAAATTGTATTATAGAGTAACAACATTTCCCCAACAAATGCCTCAAATAAGTCTAAGGGCACTTCCACACAGCTATTGATGATTTGCCCTAAATCTCTGAGACATTTTTGCTCTGTTTCAAATGTGCCTTCACTGCTTTTGGTTTTATAACTCCTGACATATTCTCTGAGCCAACTAGTTAGCTAATTTATATGGGGGCATAATAATTGGTATTGAGACCACATCCTGTCCTTCATGGTTATTCATGGTTATTTATTTATATGACTTGTAAATATTCTGGGTGGTGTATAAATTATATTTAAAAATCACATAATTTATAAAGTAGTATGACATAGCAGTATGGTGTTATGGCACATTGATTTCAACCAGGAGGGAGAGATGGTGAAGGAAACAGGATGAAGTAAAAGTTTGCATCAGTTAGAACAGATTTAAGAAATTTGAGGCCCATTAAAACATGACACTTGCAAGGTCCACTACAGATGGATTCCTTTAAGTCTGGTTTGAAAGATATTCCTAACAATAGCACTTAGACTTATGTACTACTTCATAGAACATTATTGTCCTCTCTAAGAATCAGCATATTCCCTCCAACAATTTAGGTCTCATTTTACCGATCTTGGAAGAATAGAAGGCTGAGTCAAACTTGAGCTAGTGAGAACTGAACTGCTGGCAGTTAGCAGAGTTAGCCTGCATTACTGCATTCTAACCACTGCACCACCACGCCTCAGTGACGAAGGATGAGATGAAGGATGCATGATCTTCTGTATATTTTTTAAAATGTGTACATTTCACACATTTAATACATTATAAACTGTGATATAGTTGGCTTTTAAAGAATTTCTTTCAAGTTTACAACAATAGTTTCTCTTGCTTTTTTAAGTAGCACTATCAAGGATTATTCTAAAGGATTATAAGAGGGTATTTCTGTTATGCTTAGTATCATTTCACTTTGTTATCATTCAACTATTTAAGAACTGAAAGCTAACATTGAGCTTCTAAAACATGCACACTGTAGCCAAAGAAAAATTAATAGTAGCTTATAGTACAGAAACAGCAACTGTCAGCATATGGGAACCAGAATCTTGACAATACATATTTTAAAAATTAGCTGCTTAAATCAGTCAACCATTAATTCATTCTTAACAGGACTGCAATGGAAAGTTGATGAGAAGGCATTTGATTCACAAATCATTTTGGCACCACTCGCATTAAAGGAGGAGGATAAGTCTAATTTATGTGGCTTTATCACATTTCCTTTCTCTAAGGAACCCATTTTCTCTAACACAAAATGGTTCCTATTTTGCTTCTAGGAATTTGCATCATGTTGTATGCATAGGGTAGGATGGAATTAACAGGAAATCGGCTGCTTCAGCTTGGAGGCTAGTTAAGTAACCCCATTAAATTGTAAAATGTGTTTCAAACAATCATGAACAAGCACAATAAATTTAAGATCTCCATGCTCAAATCTGAATGCACATTAAAAAGTTTGCTTTAAATATGTGAGACTAAGTCAGTTTCTGAAATTCAATCTTTCCGTTTTTCTAAAACCAACTCATTGTGTTGTGTATTCAATCGATAGGATAGTCATGTTATTTTAGACCAACTTTCAGGTGGCAACTTTGTTGTCAGTGAAGATGCTGAAGTTCGACATGATTGATTATAGTACTCTCTGAATCGGTCTATTGAATTTGTGGCCCACTGCATCCAAACTGCATTCCCAGATTTACACTGAACACAATGATGACATTCTTAATTCAAAGAATTATAAAAGCATCATGGAAACAGCACGCCAAATTCAGATGTCAGGGCAGTCTATTGACTGTCAATGGTTTTACTTTGCCTATTTATATCAGACTTGAGAGTTGAATCCAGCAACCAACTGAATAATTCAATCTTCTAGCACAATAATTTTATTTGATATAGCTGTTTAAATGTCTGTTTTCCCTTTTCTTTGCACCAGCTCTAGAAATAACTAATCCTGTTTTCTCCGTATGTTCAGGGAACATACTTTTTTTTTTAAAAAAAGGCAATCTGTAAATAGCACTTGGTAATTGAGCCCATACACTGTGAATCTCTATAGAACGTCTTTGTTTAGCTACGGATGACTAATTAATTTGGAATGGTGGAAAGTTATGGCTACAGCTGCCTAGATCAGAGAAGAGGCTCTCCTCTTCAGGACAGGGAGTGGATTGCTCAGATGGATGGCCTTTACAAATTCAACAAAGATGTTGTAAGAAATACAGCTACATTTAAGAAGCTACCGTAGGACTTCTTTGTATGGCAATGTAGAGTTGGATTGCCTAAAATTCATTACATTGCAGAGTTGCATTCTCAAATAGATAGAGTGCAAGGCAAGTCAGGGAGCTGATACCAAATCATTCAACCAAAGGGAGAACATAGTAAAATAAAATAAAATAAAATAAAATAAAATACAAATGAGATGGAATAGAGCAAAGGTCTTCAAACTAGGCAAGTTTAAGACTTGTGGACTTCAACTCCCAGAATTCCTGAGCTAACATGACTGGAGGAGGAATTCTGGGAGTTGAAGTCTACAGGTCTTAAAGCTGTCAAGATGGAAGACCTCAGGAATAGAGCAACAACCTAATTGAACTGGATGTCACTGAAATTTTGCTTGGGGTTAGACCTGGTCATTTTACAGCCTATGGACACAGGCCTGCAGCAGACAGAGGACAGTGGTGGGGAACAGTGGCAGCAATGGGCATCAGGGGAGTGGGCAGCAGCGACCCTTCACAGCAGTCCTAGTTTCTCATATGGCCACCTTGGAAAATTAATTGAACATCCCTGGTTTAGAGAGACATTTCTTTTCCTACCTCCCTTATTAAAATGTCCCTAATAGTTGCAGGAGCTTGCTGGAATAAAAAATACAGTACTTGCCTCTTTTCACCTTCACTGAGATTATCCCAATGACTAATAGCCATGAGAAATACATCATAGGGTGATGGATATGATATATGAACTCTGATAAAATACATCTTGTCATGGGATTTTGAAATTCCCATTAACTCATGTTCACCTTATTTGGCTTATTGTTCCAGTTTTAATATTGCTCAAGCTCAAGAAGCATAAAAAAAGCTGTATACCATAGATAGCCTATCATATTCTAAGACTAGAACATGTTGCAGCTAGTTTGAAAAGAAAGTGGCAACATCCATTACATCAGTCTGTAGATATGGGGAATTTATCTTTTGCAGCCACTTTCTTCATATTGCAGGTAGTCCTTGACTTATGGTCAGTCACTGTTTGAAGCTAAACAGTTACTTTTGAACAGTTACTTACGACCTGGTTCCAAAATTCCAACATATGACCAATCCCATGGTCATGTGACCATCTTTCAGGTACTCGGCCCATTTGTAGCATCCTACAGTCATATGCCAGTGATTTATTACATTTTTGCCAAAACCTGGCATTTTTCTTCTGGCAAAAATAATCCATAACAAACTATGGATTTTCCTAATGACTGCAATGTTTGCTTCATGACCATGGATTTGCTTAATGACCATTGTAAAAATCATAAAATCAAGTCAATCACTAATTACCTGCTTTACAATATTCATCACTTATGACCAGAATGAGTAGATTCCATTATGGTTATAAATCAAGAACTACTTTATAGTTCATAGTGCAATATAGTAATAAATCAGAACTGGCCTCTTCACAAGTGTGAACCCATCCTTAAAAGCTTAGCAATAACAGTGTTAACGACAACAGAACAACAATATCTGGATCCTTTCAACCATACTGAATATTTTCATTTACTTTTGTTTAGTATGAGTCTTGCCATCTCCTTACATATTCATAGTTTTAAAAAATGAGCAAACAAAATTCTTTCTCTTTTAAGAGTCTATTTTTACATAATGTTTGTTCAAATTAACTATCAGGCAAGCCACAAAATGCATGTACTAATTAGACAGAAGTGATTCTGTCCACCTTGCAACCCTTTGTTGTTAGAGGCCTGGTTCTACTGCACTTACAGATGCAAAGAGGATGTAAAACATGAAAAAAAGCTTGCCATCCATTGGAAAACACTATGCATCAGTTGTGTGCTCACTGCATATGTGTTTCATACGCTCTATCCGTTGAGCATCCGTCCACTGCAATTTCATCCATGCAAGAAGTTTTGAGCTGCACAAAAACTAGTTGTGAACGGATGAACTTTCCGCTGCGTACGATGTACATCCGTGACATATACGGGCAACAAACATTCTTATCGTTATCATTCATTAAATGTCCGCTGTATCCTCTCTACATCCTCTGGCCATCCCTCAACTCACATCCTCTGCAGCTGCAAACGGAAAGAGGAGGAAGAGAAAAGGTACACGGAACGTCTCAACAGCATTAGTAGCACGGAAATAGAAAGGATGTAAGTGTATGCATCTCGTGTATAAAGTATTCAAATGGACAAAACGTTTGTATCTGGGATGTATCTCGTATATTTAGGATGTCTGCAGTATGTCTAGAGTATGTAGAAGGACACCTAGTGGACAACCAATATTTTCTATAAAAAGGGGGAGAAAATCATCTGGATCTCAGTATGAGTCCAAGCCGTGGTGTACAGACCTCTTCACCCTTGGTCTTGGTCTTCAACATCATTAATTGTTCTCCACCATGGATGATGACACAGTCCGTATGATAGCGCGCTCATTCATCACCAGAACCAAAACGTGTTCAGACTGTATCAAGTTTTACACAGAAGGAGAAGAAGGAGACGTCCAAGAGCTGTGTGGGTCTGAGGATGGTCGTGAGAAGAATGGAGTTTGGACTGTATGACCAGTTGATGGTGTAGCTGAGGAATGAAACCCTCGTGCATTCATCACTTCTGAGGATGCCACCAGCCATTTTTGATGAAAGTTGTGGAGTGTCTGAGACCCAGGTTGACCAAGCCTAGCACCAACTCTTCCATCCCAACCTGGACCCTGGACTGAAGGTGGCACTGACTCTGTGGCACCTGGCCTCTGGAACCACATACAAGAAACATGCAGTATGCATGGAGGGTGCCAACAATAGCATCAGCAAAGTGGTCAGAGAAGTGGTACAGGCCATCATTGAAGAATACGTGGAGGAGCTCCTCAGGTGCCCACACACTGAACAAGGCTGGAGAAAACTTGCAGAAGAGTGGTATCAGAGGTGGAACTTTCACCATACTGTTGGAGCCATAGATGGGAAGCACGTGGCGTGCAAAGCTCCAGCCAACTCAGGGTCCACTTATTACAACTACAAGGGCTTCTCAGTATCATCCTCTTGCCATGGTTGATGTTGACTACAAGTTCATCTACATTGATGCTTCAGGCAACTGGTCAGCTCAGATGGCCAGGTATACAATGCAAGTGACCTCAAGGATGGGCTGGAATGCAAACTCATCATGATTTTCCAGATTCAGGCCCCCTACCCAATGACACACAAGATGTGCCCTACTTCATCGTTGGTGATGACGCATTCTCCCTCAGAACCTACCTCATGAAGCCGTACAGTTCAAGATACCTCACCCTGAGAGAGAGGACTCTTCAACAACAGGCTGTCCAGGGCAAGGACGGGTGGTGGAGAGACGCCTTTGGCATCCTGGCCAACAGGTTCCAGATACTTCTCATCACATGCAACATGACCCAGAGACTGTGAGGAGCATCGTGGAAGCTTGCTGCATCCTGCACAATCTCATGTGCACCCGCTACCCAGTGTTGCAGAAAGACTTGTCGACTGTCAACAAGGGATGGGGACTGGAGCCTGGTGAATGGAGGCAAGGACTAACCTGATAGATACTGTGGATGTACAAGGCCCCAACAGAGCTTCACGTGAAGGGAAGAAGCAGCGCAACCTACTGAGACACTGTGCAACTCCCCAGCTGGAGGCAGGTAGAGTGGCAAGACAGGATGATAGGATTATTAATGAATGCTTCCTTGAGCTGTCACATAACACTGATGAGTTTGTGCCATGTATGTTGAGTGGTCCTACAATGAATAGGGCATTAATAAAGAGTTTGTTTATTTTACAATGTGTTGATCAATGAATAAATTGTTCATTGATAATAAAGGTCCATTATGTGTGGCAGCTGGGATGGTGGTACCATACAGTCCCACAATACTTGCACTGGAGGTTTATCTATTCCACAACTATCCTTATCTATCCCACAGATGCAAAGGCTTGACCATTTTTTCAAAGTTTTCACCAACACTTTTATTAAGTAAAAAAATTGAACCAGAAAACTAAGTGCCTTAAGGAGATAACCTTTATTAACTTTCTTAGGTCAACTTTATGACTTTTTAAATAAGCAAAATGAACCAAGTAAACTGTATTAAGTGTCTTAAGCAAAGATAAACTTTCTTAGGTAAACTTTATGACTGTATTAAATAAGCAAAATGAACCAAGTAAAGTGTCTTAAGCAAAGATAATCTTAACAAGTAAACAACTCAGTCTCTGAAACTATTCTCAGTCACTCTGCGTCTTGTCCATGGCTCAGCTGTTAAGCAGGCAGGGACTGTGGAGGTGGCTGTGGCTTTGAGTGCTGGTCTGAGGCACCATTGGGGTGCTTGGCCCCGAGGGTACAACAGGTGGTGGTGTGTTCAGGAAGCTATCCGAGATCTGACTCAGTCCTGTGAGGTTGAGAGGCCCTTCATCAAGGACTTGATACTGATGACAGATTGTCTGTTGACAGGCTTGGCTGTGGGGTGGAGGAAGGAGGAGTATAGTGGGGCTGTCTGGTCTGCAGCTGGGTGAGGACTGGCATCTGTGGCATCTGCTGAACCTGGCCTGGACTGACAAGTTCTGCTTCTGCTGTAGGAAGTCCTGGTCCTTGTAGCCTGGTGGTGGGGAGGGGCTGTTGAAAGCCGTGGAAGGTGGTTGACGCCCTTCCTCAAGGACCTGGGATGTCAGGCACAATACTGATGACAGATTTTCCATTGAGGCTTGGCTGTGGGGTGGAGAAGAAGGAGTGTAGTGGGGCAGTCTGGTCTGCAACTGGGTGGAGTGAGCGTGTGTGGCGGCGATGTACCTGGGCCTGGACTGGGAAGGGCTGCCTCTGCTGTGGGAAGTCCTGGTCCTTGTAGCCTTGGTAGGTGAGAGGCTGTTGAAAAGCTGTGGAAGGGCTTGTGACATCGCCTGGGTTGGAGCGCAGACCTGACACTGGGTAGGAGCAGCTTCAGATGGGGCCTTGAGGGTTGTGCAAAAGTGCTGTGATCTTCTGCTTCATCACCTGGTACTGGGCCTCGGGCAGGTCCCTCAGGGTCTGGCTCACGTAGGTGATGAAAAGTGTTCGAGCCCGAGATGCTCTGTCCAAGTGGACCAGCTTGAAGACAAGTTTTGTGCTGGTCTTCATTGTGTCCCTGATCTCCAACAGCACACTGTGGTCCTGGCCCTCCAATCTGCCTCTCTGCCTGCATCCTCTGGAGCTGGGGGTGGGGGTGGGTTGGCCTCTGGTGGCTGCTGCTTCTTCCTCCGTTTGTGAGAGCAGGGCGTCATCTCCACGGGATCCTCCAAGTCTGCCGGCATGGGGGAATGCAGCTGTCGGTGGGGTCTCTGCATGGGACCTCTGAAGACACCTGCCTGGACAGGGTAGCTGGCTCCTGACTGGAAGAGGACTAGCTGTCTGTGGGCTGTCTGAGGGAGAGGCTGTCCAAGGCTGCTCCTCGGTGGCGGATCTCACCCTCCAGGAGAACTGCACTTGGCCATGACGTACATCTCCCGTCAGTGAGCTTGACAGAGGCCTGCCCGGATTTCTTGAGGTATAGCTTGCCATACCAGGTGTGCATGTGCTTCACTATCCAAGGAGTACTTCTGCAGTGTACCCCAGGCTTCTCTGCCTTGTCTCCAAGCTGCCTGCTTCTTCTTGGTGTCCCGATACAGTCTGTGGCCCTTTTCTCCAGAGGTACCCGTCTCCCTCAGCCCTTCCAGCACCTATCTTCTGTGCTCCTCGGACACGGTGTACTGTTTCCTCTCTCCTTCTGCTTCCCTTGCCTCTTCCTCCCTCTGGCAGGGCTTCAGCAGGGCCTTCAGGGCTTGAGGCAGGCAGGGCCTTCAGGGGCTTGAGCAGCAGGGCTTAAGCAGTCAGGGGCTTTGAGGGTCTTGGGGCTGGTCCACACAGCAGCAGCAGCAGCAGGTTCAGAGTCAGTGCCAGGGGTTGGGGATGCTGGTTCTGGCCTCTTCACCTTGCCAGGGCTTGCAACGGTAGGCACGGCTTCTCTTCTTGCCTGACTGACGAACCATGGTGTTCCTGCAAGATGTATGTGGCAGCATGTCTTTCCCCTGTTTGCTGACTGCGTGCATGCTGCTCCTTTTATATTGCGGAGCTGAAGCAATTCATACTGCCCTGCATGGTAGTGAACGCTTTGCATCCGATATATCATCGGCTGCGGCATCCCCTTTGTTTTCCTGTAGGCCGTCTGTGATGCATCTCTTCATCCGCTATGCCTCCACCCTTCCGCTATGTCCGCTTCGCAATTTCTTCCTCTGGAACCCCTTCGGAGTTGTCAATCTGCTTCCATCCGCTTCCATCTTGGCTTAGGCTTCCTATGAACATCTTTTAACATCTCTGTTAGCATATACCATGTCTGTTCTTTCATTCTGTTTATGCAAATTTTCGCTACTTTTTGGAGCAGATGACAATGGATGGAGCCACCCCCGAAATTTTGCTCGTCCGCTATGTCCTTTATGCATACATTTTGCCTCTGTCGGCCAGTGGGACCGGGCCTTTAATTATCACAAAAGCTGCAGGGGCTCAATAGATGGTGAATTCCATAAATTTCTTTGAATTCCCCTGTGATATTTGTATGGCAAAAGACAAGGCACTTGTTGAAGGTCTGTAGAAAGAACAATACCAGTTCCAAATGTTTTGGTAGTAGCTACAGGATCAGCCTGTTGGTAGTATGTCCAGTTCTTATGGAGGTAATTCATTCTGTCATAACTATTCAGGTAGATTATTCATAGTTTTTATTTTATGTTAATTGCACATTGCACTTCAGATTTAGTATATGCAATAATATGAAGAAAGCAACTGGAGAAAGACAAATTCCATGTACATCATATTCAGATATGTTGGATGTGGCCAGATTTCTTTTTAAACTAACTGCAACACAAAAACATAATTCTCCTTTTATACCCACTAGAGAATGTTTGTTTTTCCCTCTCTATTTTTTAAAACAGACATTTTCTCTTCATTTCTAGGCCTTAAAGCTACTATCGATTGTTGGCATAATTTACACATCTGCTTGAGAAACTCTGGCTTTTTATTTATCTTCCAAAATAAGAATCTCCCATGGGCCTTATTTTCTCTAGCATTCAATTTGTGTTTACCAGACTCCCCAGTTTTTTAAACTTTTTTTGAGAGAGTTAAGGGGATTTTTGTCCCAGATCTGGCAACTCTAATTGCCAAATCCCTGGCTACCTCCTCATAGAATCAGATTGGATAGAAAGTCACAATATGGTTCCCAGATGAAAAAGTTGGAATACCCTGATTTATGTAACAGAGAGAACGATAGTTATTACTTCTTACTGCTCATATTTATAAAAGGTATTCAGAACCATTTTATAGCCAGAATAGTATTATAAATTCATAATTTATCTTTCAGGAATGCAAAGGATAAAGATATTTATGTTCAACTGTATATAGTAAGAAGAAAAACAATCTAGAGCCTTGCCACACCATGTTTAATGGTGCTTCTACTGCTACACCTATCTTTTCCCTGTAGACATTGCAAAAGATAACACATTAAAACCACAAAAAACTAGTTTCATTATTGAAAAACCAGCTGTTTATGGTTTATTCCCCTTGCTTCCCAATGGGATGGACTACATATATAGCCTGTTTCTCCTGTGCTAACAAGTGGCTTCATCACCATAAATTCCATAAATTCCTCCTCTCAACTTAAACTTTCCTAACTTATTACAGCCTAGGGTAAATATTTTGGATACTTACAAAATTGCCATCTAGTTTGGGATTTGCAAATCTGGTGCTGTGATAAAGGGAATATTGTTTTAAGTCCTTTATGCTTTATAATAATTTTAGTAGTTAGCCTGCGATTGGCTCCATAATAGCCTATTAAGAAGATTTTATAAATCATCAGACAAATGCCTAGAAGCACAAATGGGCAAACATCTGGACTGTGTATATTTGAAGAACGGGATGCCAGAAATCAACCACCTTCCTTCCTTTCTTCCTCCCTCCCTCCTCCAAAAGAAGGCCTGTTTACTTTTCACTGAGTGCTGGAAGCTTGTGGGGAAGCAATGATCTCACTGATTAGCAAGTTTGAAATAAAGAAAGTGAATAGTGATTCACTTTCACTTCAGCCTTCAAGATCTTCTGCTATTGCTTTGCATCTTTTCGACTGCCATAAGTAACGGGGGGGGGGGGGGGGGGGGGGGGGGNGTCATTTGAACTATTGGGGGTGGGAACATTTCCATCACTTTCTATATGTGAATTGCGCGCCTAATTTCTCAGATTCAGAATCTTTTGGTTGCTGCCACTTCACTTTCAGTAAAAGATGTCTTTTCTCTAAACTAAAGAGTCTAAGTATTTCTTTCCTGGATTTTGAATGGAGCTCCGCCTGACAGGTTTTCATTTTCTGTGTTCAGCTATTGATTAACCAATGCTGAGCAATGATTGGCTTTAAGTTAGACTTGCCTGACTTACAAATCATTAGGATGAAGTTTAGGTCAGGATGACAAGCTCAGACAGGTTGGACAGAAGTCATGTGATGGGAAATCTCAGAGATTGTTGCGGAAAATCAAATCCAGAAAGCACACACAGATAACTGATTCAGCAGGATTCATTAACTTCTTTATTGAAATCATCTTTATATATATAATAACACATGAAGTTAATTTACAATGCCAACAGCAGATTCTTCCAATGTGGTAGCAGTTACAGGCAAAACACAAGCAGAAGAGAGAACAGTTTTAGTTTGATTCAGAGTTTCAGAGGAGAACATACTTGTTTTCAGCTGCAGAACCTAGAGCTGCAGAGCCATACCCAAGCTCCTTCCACTTTCAGTTTCCATTTCAGCTCCCATTGGCTGACCTTGTTACCATCCCTCTGCCAGCTCATGAATATTCTGACAAGATTGTTTGATTGAAGAATTCGAAAGGTTGAAGAATTTGAGTGTTTCTTCATGCTGCCTTCTCAGGGGTCTTTTCTCTTCTTGCCTTGGAAACTACAGAGGTTTTTGTGCTTTCTCACTGGATACTTGGGTGGCTAAATGTCTGTTGAGGCTAAGTGCCCATGAGACTTTGCATGAACTCTTCCTTCCTTTGGGCCTTCCATCATCTTCTTCCAGAAAACCACCCCATCCAGTCTGAGCCTTCTGCTACCAAAACATGGCGGAGTTGTTTTGATGGGTTACTGCTACGATGGTCAAGGATTCTTGGGAGGGCACAGTAACCACCACTTTGCTATTTTGAAAGCTATTGTACCACTAATACTGGTGGAACTCTTTCTGTGTCCCTGTCTGGATGGCTTCTGGCCTCCCATAGCAAATGTATTGTCAACCTTCTACAAAGCCTACTCCCCAAAGACACTGCTGACCTTGATGTTCCCATTCCTTCTGGAACTTATTCTTCAGGCTGCCTTCTCTTTGCTTGTTTCAGCTGCTGTAGCCTAAGACAAGTTTAGCTGGCTGCGGTTTTCTTTTTGGCATTAGCTACTCCCAGCTCTTTAGCTTAAGGAAAAAAAGCTTTACCACTTATTTTTATGCACAGCAGTATTTGTTTAGTTTCTTTCTCCCCTCCCCACCCCCATTATTCTAATCTACAGGAGGTAAAACATCTCCATGTCTTTCTTTTACACATTTTCCCTCTGCACTCTAAATTCTTGCACTTTGTGCTTCCTAGATTCATCACTGTAGGCTTGTGTAGCTGTTTAAAAGTAGTGGAAAAAGGGAAAGGCTACAGGGTATTCCTTTTCAAATCTTGCAAATGGTACAGTTTAACAACTATGGCAGGGCTGTCAAACTCATGGGTCAAACTTGTTGGCCAAACTCCTGGCCCAGATGCATCACATGCTGGCTACGTCCATGCCCAATTTAGCTAAAGGAAAAAAGTTGTACGGCATGTGATGCTGCTGCTGTGACAACATGGGTTTGATACCCCTGAACTATAGTATGTAGAATGCATTTTTTATTTGCAGATAGCAAGGACAAATAATGGTTGGACTTAAAGTTTGTTGGGAATTATTTGTACAGATAATTGATAATTTTAAAGTAGTACTTATAAATAATTATGTGATAGATCTGAGTTTATACTATTTGGTATTTTTTAATTCACATATACACATATGATGGGTGTCCTATTATGTATCAATTTTGGCATTCAAGGCTATTCAGAAAAAAAAAATAGATATCAGTTCCAAGTAAGTCAGAATAAAATATATACAAAATCAATAACACAGAGTAGAGTGACAGTTTGCATCATATTAAGATCTAAAAATACAATCCAATTATCAGCTAATCCAAAGGCCTGCCAGAACAAAAACAGCATATATCAGTGGCAACAATACTGAAATCCGAATATGTGTGACTTTGAATAGTAATGATACTTTAAGAGCAGTTTATCATCATGCAACTGACCATAAGTTTTTCTCTTGTGAGAAATTTACATACAGGCCAGGAAACCACAGTGGGAACAGAACGTGGTGAAATTAACTGGCAAAGTTAGGAAGGAAGTGCGACAAGACTGCATATTATCTCTTATGAAGTTAACTTATATGTTGAATGTACTGTATATCTGGACTTCAAGAAGATGTGGTTTTAAAGTTGAAAGAATAAACACAATAAAGTGTGCTATGCTGATGACACTGTCCTGATAGCCAAAAATGTAGAAAATCTGCAAGCCTTAGTCAAAGAACACCTGGGAAAAATGGGACTAAAATTAAATCTAACAAAGACCACACTAATGACAGTTGATAGAACACTGAGCCTTAGAATGGAGAGTTCCAAGATACTGAAATAGTAGATAGTTTCTGCCTCTTAGGATCAACCATTAACAGTAAAGAAATAAACGTCTATAGATTCTCAGTCATCAAGGTCATGGTTGTCCCAAAGGTGCTTTTTCAAGAGGCAACTGGACTTTCTGGTTTTTCTTTGAAGATTTTTCACTTCTTCAGAAGAAAACATCTTCAAAGAAAAACCAGAATGTCCAGTTGCCAGATTAAGGTGGAGGAAAAAGAAGGATGTCCATGCATGGAATGACACTTGACTGTCATCAGAAAAGGGAGAATTAGAAAGAGATCACACAGCTGAAAAAGTTTTAACTAGATTGCCTTTCAGTTAGTCTTGACTCCTGGACATTATTGACATGAATCTACCAATCTTTCCCTGCTGGATTTTTTTTCTTTCTTTCATAAGGCCTCAGGTTGTGGACCAAATTATATCCCATATAATAGTTGGGAAACTGTTTTAGACATAAACAGTTCAGGTGTTATTAATTGTTTCTCATTACAGTAGGATGACAAGATTTACAGGGTTTACTCTATTCAAGATTTACTCTATTCAAACCTATAGAACACTAGGTGAGAAGAACTGCATAGTCAGCATAAAGTAAAACTGGGAGATGTCTACGAGCTAACTTAGGGCATGGATAGCAACTCTCTGGAGAGTTTTAATCAGAAAATTGATGTGATGGAATGAAATGAGGAGATAGATTCCCAGAAGGGAGGGGGTGCATTTTAGAGCAGTAAAAAGCAACTCACTCCAGATATTATATATGAGAGAAAGAGGATAAAGACAGCTCCTCCCTTAGTAGTTCAGAGAGTATATTGTGGTTGCACATGGAGGGTCTTCTTCAGTCTGGCAAGATTTTATCTATAGGTGTGAAGCAATAAAGAACTCATCTTGGAAGAATTATCATATATTATTCATGATTATGGTTAAAAAAGGTAAAGGAGTCCCTGCAGATTTTATTCTATGAATCATTGCTGACTATAGGGAGTGGTGCTCATCTATGTTTCAAGGCGATTGAGCCAGCACTGTCTGAAGACATTTCCATGATTATGTGGCCAGCATAATCACAGAGTGTTGTTACCTTCCCATTGAAGTGGTACTTATTTATCTACTTTCATTTGTATGCTTTCAAACTGCTAGGTTGGCAGGAGCTGAGGCGAGGGATGGGAGCTCACCGCATCATATGGAACTCAGTTTCGAACCTGGGGTGCTGGCTTTCGAGCTGAGAAGCCCAGCATCTTAACGTCTGAGCCACCGTGCCATTCCTTATTCATGGTTATGGCACTGGCATCAATTAAATAGTCATTGACTTTGCTCTAGCCTAGCCTATACCCAGAGGGAAATCTCAGATCTCAAGCAAAATTTTAGGAAAGTAATCTGGAAAAGATTGAAAGACACATAATATGATGACCCAGAGTATATCAGAAATATAACAACATCCAAAACATAACTAAAAGTCCTTTAATGCCTTCAACTTGGATTCACTGTTTAATTGTTCACATGGAGGAGTAAACTATTTTCAAAATAACATTTCAAAGGCAAGAAACACAGTTCACATTCAAAGAGCCGATAACAAAGCAAAAACCAAAAACAAACTGCATTGAATAAAGTTCCTCGACAGACCAGGATAGATAATTGCAACTTCAGAAAGATAACCAGGGACAGTCTGTTGGAAGAATGCCAACCATGATACACCTTCTTTAGAAATAAAACACTAATTGTCTCCAGCATCTGTTAGCACACAGGTCCACCCTCTTATGCAAATCTCCTACCTGCAACCCATGAAGAGGATCATGGCCCTCTCCTCCTGAGTAGACCACATTTTATCCTGATCCTTTCTTCCCTGTGTGTCCTAGGATGGATATGGGATAGGCCTGGGTCCTCCTCTGCTCAACTAGCCTATACCCTTCCCCAGCCTCCTCCACCACCTCTGGAGCCACACTTCCATTCCCTGTTGGCTCTTCCTCCTCTTCCTCAGAGTCAGTCTCCACCAGGGGCATGACACATAGTTCACAATTGTTACAAGCATCAAAAACATGGCTTCCAGACTAGCCTTCATTTTGCTGCCAACTTGTCTTTCTTTTGGCTATTCAAGTGGCATGCCTGGGTTATTTTTCACAGACAAATCTACCTATGATTGACCATAACATGAGGAAAAGAAGCTCAGTTGCTCTGCATTGCTCTTTAAGCCTTCAAGATGTAAAATGGTTCTCTGTTCACAGCCAGTTGTTGTCTGGCTCTTTAAACACATTGTCTTTTGATCTTATTAAATTCAACTTCCAAATTCATATTGACTTTAATGGAAGAAGAATGAGACTCATATTGAGATACTGGAACTTCATAGTTTATGCTATAGCATAGTTTATGCTATAGTTTATTCTCTCATCATCTTCCCTTGCTTAAGGCCCTATCACACTGCCCAACGGATGCAAAACGTTTGTAAAAAGGACACAGCAGATGAGAAAAATGTTCCAT
>BHFT01030457.1:0-27859 GCA_004320025.1 Laticauda laticaudata | reverse complement strand
CAAACCATCCAATCCTCGTCGGCAGTGTTCTGTCCGGCGAAAAGAAGTGCGAGAGACCAGTATTCCAACAACAACTCTTTATTCGGTTAACAGCAACAGTAACAGAACATTGGCTTCAAGCCAAACGCAGCCCTTTATATAGAGTGCTTGCCTGCCGGCTTGTAGCCAAGACACTTATTTAATCTTGCTGCACTTTGAGCGCTTCTTGGATTGGTTCCTAATGAACCAATCCACTATTGGCCTTTTTGGCCAATCAGAATTAACTACTTGGAACCTTCCAAGTTATACAGAACACTGTGTATGCTCAAAAACTCTTCAATCTGTTTTTCAAATGCTTTACCATAGGGCCTTTGGCTGATCATTGATCACTTTTGGAATCAAATCCTGGAAAATCCTGGGACAAATAATGGCTGATCAGGGACGAATAATGGCTGACTCCCTTTCTCTCCTCAAACATATGCATACTCCAGCTTTGTCCCTGAATCAGAAAGGCCACCCGATCCTTTGCATGAAACCAAATGGGGAAGATGGAAAAGAGCAAAGCACATCAGCCTATAGAAGAGAATATCGGTAGCTCATGGTTGAAAGATGGAATTCTTGATGCTCTCTGAGTTTCCCCACATCAGCCCAGCCTGCTACTAAAGAGATTAGCTCTTGCTTCCTTGCACTGATGCTCCTGCTTTCTCTCTGATTCTCCTCCCTCCCCAGCCTTATCCCCTGAGTTCCAGGGATCCTTTTGGATATTTGCAGGATTGAAATATCACTCTGGAAAGGACAAACAAAAATCAAACAGAAACAACAGTAGCAACAGCAGGGGGAGAAAAAAAAACCCAGCAGCAATCATTAAATCCACAGGTTCTGTAAACTACAAACACCCTAGAGAAATTCAAAGAGCTGGTGTCTGGCCCAAGAGTTGCAAAGAGAAAAGGAGACAGTCAGATCTAAGTCAGACAGAGAAGGATATTCTATAACAAGATTTGGTGGCTACGGGGTCAATGTTTCTTTTCTTTCCTCTCTCTCTTTTAGAAAGAGCTTTCTTTTTTCTTAAGAGACTGTTTCCCGTCAGAGCTTGAAAGGGGAGCAACCTTGCTTATTAGGCTTGCCTTGCCCCAAAATAATCATTATAGGCTGTTTGTGTCTGCACCAGATCCTTAAATATAGTAGAGTGGTTCACATTATATTTTGGGCCTAATTTGTCACAGCAGTTCTCACAACCTCCATTGATTTGAAGGCCACCCAGGCTATAGCAGAATTGCAGAACCTTGATCAGAAGGGGACTTGAATCCCTCTTCTTTCATGGGACATTCTTTGAAGAGTCTCTATTGCCATCCATATTCTTCAGACGGTATAGCTATCAGTATACCGTTGACGGTATAGTGTTGACTGAGGGATTGTGAGAACTAATGTAACACATCTCCAGTTTCGAAGAAGGTGCTTTAAAAAGATGGCTCAGAAACTGGGTGGATGGTGTGTGAGAGTTCTTTCACACATTGCGGTGTGAAAAAATTATTTTGAATTTGTCCAGAGGAACCTCTCTTGTAGCTCCAGTCAGGTCTAAAGGGAGCTGTCCAAGATGACAAGCAAAGCATTCATCCCTTTGTGGATTTTCCCAATGGACACAATTGCGTGTTCTGCCTCAAAGTTTAGTCAAGAGAAAGCACATCAAGAGAAACTCTTTAACATTCCTTGCCATTCTGCAGCTCCGATATTTGTGGTAAAGACTCCTCCACATTTGGTCTTTTTCTTTTGGAGACTTTAAGAATATGTCTGTGCAGTTTTCTTAGAATTAGTGCAGAAGTTTTTGCTTTAGTTTCTCCCTAGCTGTAGCATTCCCTGGAGGTCATTTATCCAAGTACTGACTAAGTTTAACTGTGATTACCATCTGAACCCAGATAAGGTCAGCCTGGAAAACTAAAGGGATTGACCTGCTGTGCTGGCCTGAATATATTCCTCCTTCTACTCTTATAACCCTGGAGTTTTTCCACTCACAAATCTATTGAGAAAACAATGCTAGGTGGCAGAACCCATGACTTCATCTTAAGCCATATTTCATTGCTAAGTTTCATCTCTAAAACACAAGGAGAACATAGCTAAGGCACGTGCACTATTATGATTTCCTAAAGAAATATTAATTTCCAGTGTCTAGTTCGAACCTTTTCCAGACTTTTAAATATAACATCTCATAATTTCCTTTGCTTGAAGCTTACATGCTTTTTAATATATATACTGAAAGCCAGTTTGGTGTTGTGGTTGAAAGTCCTAAGCTAGAAGCTGAGAGACCATAAATTCTAGTCCCACCTTCAGCATGAAGCGATCTGGGTGACTCTCTTTCAGCCTTAAGAAGAAAATATTCTGAAATGGTTGACAAAAAAACTGCATGGACTTGCCTCACCTCACTTTATTACAATCAAATCTACACAGAAGCATTGCCTGTAAAAAGGATGTGGACAATATCTATTATTCATATTTTCCACACCCATTTGATTATTAATCACAATCATTTATTTATTTTCTTGTTGGATTTATATCTTACATTTTGCCCAGGAGTTTCAGGTGGCATATCTAACATTCCCTCCTCCAATGTTTACTTACCACAACTATCCTAAAAGATAAATTAGGCTGATGGAAAATGACTAGCTCAAAGTCATCAATGAGCTTCTGGCTGAAGGATTTTGAACCTGAATTCCCTGGGGCTTAGACCAACATCTAAAAACTAGACCATATTGGCTCTGGTCGATGTTCTACACATTGAGCATGTTGAAGTTGTATGTTGAAACAAGAGCATGTTGAAACATATTCACTTCATCAATGGTTGCTCATTTAGCCCTTAATGTATAACATAGAAGAAGATTGTAAATTCTTGCCAAAGGTCTTATGAATTAAAATGTAGAATAGGGAAGGTGACAGAAGAGAGGAGGCCAATAGAGGCAAAAGTAGAGTGAAAACAATATGCTTTAAAACAGATCCAACCCCAGGCCGCAGCCCACTACCGGCCATGGCCTATTTGAAACTAGTCTTTGGGAGAGATGATCAAGCACATGAAGCTCCATGCAAGTGGAGGGCACTTATGCTCATGCACGAAGCTCCATTCACACACACAAGCACCCTGTCACTCGCACGAGTAGAGCTTTGCACGTGAGCGCAAGAACCCTCCACTCATACACGAAACTCCATTCGTGTGAATGGAGGGCGCTCACACACACCACTCGCACAAAGGGAGCTGTGTGCATGCATGCGCCTGCCACTCACATGAGCTGGAAGGATTGCGGACTGCTGCTTTAGAAGGATTTATATACTGAGCTGGGGTGGCACAGTGGTTAGAATGCAGTACTGCAAGCTACTTCTGCTGAATCTTGACTCAGCCTTTCATCCTTCCGTGGTTGGTAAAATAAGGACCCAGATTGTTGAGGGCAATATGCTGACTCTGTAAACTACTTAGAGAGGGCTGTGAAGCAGTATATAAGTCTTAAGTGCTTTTGCTATTTAGATATATAAAAAAACATTTTGATGATTCATTCTTAGATATGCTAATTTCAGCATAAATGTTTATTAAACTTGCACATTTTCTTTGGGCCTTTTCCATCTGTGTAGTGCAGAGAATGTTCTGTTTGATATTCAAAGGCAACTATAACCAAGGGAAGAGTACCAGATGCAAAACCCTTAGATTCTGTTGTTCCTATCAATTCATTCTCTCAAATGATTTTTCTCAGATGGCCATATATTCTTCACCAAAACAAAGGAAATCCATTACTAAACAGTGAAACAAATTTCCTTTTATAAACCAGGAAATAATTACTATGTGTACAGCATGCGTAATAAAATGACAAGTTAAAATGTAGCAAATCTCATCATAGGGAAGATAGCTATATAAGTATCCACCAATGACAGACCACTTCATTCATTCATTCATTCATTCATTCATTCATTCATTCATTCATTCATTCATTCATTCAGGCTTGTCCACTCTACCCCAGATCTACAAAAGAAGGATTGTTAGTTATGCCCTGCTCAGAGTAAGAACCAGGCCAGTTCATGTAAGGTTGATTTGAGTTATTGCCATTTTTTAGGAGTTAAGAGAAATGCTTTAAAATTTCATGCTGCTTTTTTGTAGTTTATTGATCACAGTTTATGGAGATGCAAATTTGTTTGTTATTCTGATACTTCATTTGTTACAATTATTGAGAACCTCGTTTGCTTCAGAATATATGCATAAATCACATTTGTCTTGTTGGTCATTTTTCCCAGTCGCCTGCCTTGAATTTATTTTCATTGCTGCCTTAATTCCTTACTTTTATGAAATTCTAATGATGTGCTTTATTTCAGTCCATTATCCCTTGCTGCAAGAGATTAGGATTCACAATTTGGACCGACCCTATAAAATATTTGGCTTTATATCTTTCCTGAAATATATCACAATATGTTGAATTAAATGGGTTAAGTGTGTAGATGCAATTTCAGTAGAAACAACTCGATGATTGAAATTTCTGTTAAGTCTCTGGGGTAAGATTACTGTTATTAAAATGAGTATTACAGCAAGATTAATGTATATTTTAAGAGGGATTCCACTGTTAATCTCCATTAGATATTTTACACAGATAGATAAGTTAATGAGAATTTTTATGGCAGACTAACACCCCTCAAATATCATTAGCCAAACTGAGATTTCCTTATACTGAAGGTGGTTTAAGCCTATCCAGTTTACAAATTCAGGTAATCCTTGACCTAAGACCAGTCACTTAGCGAACATTCAAAATTACAATGAATAAAAAAAGCTACTTACAAGCCAAATTTGAAATTCCAATGGCTCCTCCTCCCACCATAGTCGCATGATCCTGATTTGGGTACTCCACAGCCAGATTGCATTTAGGACTGCTTACAGCATCCTGTGGTCATGTGACATCAATTTACAACAATATTTTTTTTGTCAGAAACCAGCATTTACTTCCAGTTTCTGGCAAAAAAAAATACCCATTGTGGACAGTGGTTCACTTAATGACAATGATGTTCACCTGACAACCACCATATATGCTTACCACATGCCATGTTTGCTTAGCACCTGTTGAAAAAAGTTGTAAAATCGGTCACATTCATCTGATGACCCACTTAATGACCAGCATGACTTATGACTGTAATTCCAGGTTCAATTATAACCATTAGTCGAGGTGATGATTATAATGTATAGGAAGATATACAGATAAGTCCTGAACTTATGACCACAATTGAGACCCACATTTCTGTTGCTAAGCAAGAGAGTTGCTATGTGAGTTTGGCCCCCATTTTATGACCATTTCTGCTAGAGTTGTTAAGTGAATCACAGCAGTTGTTAAGTTAGTAGCACTTTTGTAAAGAGAATCTGGCTTCCCCATTGACTTTGCTTGTCAGAAGGTCGCAAAAGGAGAAGATCACGTGTCCCTGAGCCATTGCCACCATCATAAATATGAGCCAGATGCCAAGCGTCTAAATTCTGATAGTGTGATTGCTTAGGAATGCTGCAACAGTTGTAAGTGTGAAAAATGGTCATATGTTGGCCTTTAACATCTGCATTCTCTTGAAGCAAGGCATTTTCATGAATATCCTCCTATTTGGGTCTATTTAGAGAGCAGATTATGGCCTCCATTCCTCCCCCATTCCCTCCTTTTCAATGTTAATCAAGATCTGATAGATCAGATCTTCAATGAATTTCTCAGATTCTCTTAATCCTGTAGATGTCTCACTCTTGTGCATGTACACCGTCATTTTAACTACATTAAGAACACAACTCGAGTTATTGATAATCTGTCTAGTTGGAAGAAATCCATTTTGATCTTCATGTATATATAAGCTTAATATTCTTTTAAGTCTATTAGCTATACTAATGGAGGCAAAATATTTTAATCGGGCTATTTAATAATGAAAATCGGTCTATAATTGTTATATATCTGGGTCAAGAATCTCCTTCGGGATAACCGCAATCATCGCTCCCTCCATGAGTCGGCATTTAGCTGCCAATTAATACTTCATTAAAAATTATCCAACATAAATGGTCGCAATCTGTTTCTGCAATTACTTTTATATAATTCTGGGATTCGTAGGACCGGGGTTTGTTGTTTTTTTGGTTTCTCTATGCACGATTTCAGTTTCAGCACAGATATATTTTTATTTAAGTGTTTATATAATTTTTCTCAATTCTTTATTTTTTAATTTCTAAATAATGTTTTATTCTATCCTCATTTTAATTTCTTCTTTTTATATAACTTTCAAGTATTTATTGGTACAATTTTCTTTTTTCCCTATCTCTGTAGACGTTACGTCTATTAATTGATATAATCAAAATCTCATTTCTTTTCTTTTTTTTTAATTTGTAACTAACATCTTCCTGGCTTAATTGGATTTCTCGAAAGTAAGGATTGTCTTTTGTATATTAAAATTTATAATCAGTTTCTCTTGTTCGATTAAGTTTAATTTGTATTTTGTTATTATTTATCTGGTTTTGTAATGTTTGGTTTTTTGGGTTCTTCTGTAGTATAGCATTTCTAGTTCTTAAATTTTGTTGTACGTTTATTTGTTGGGGCAAAATAGTATTAGATATTTTAGAATTTTATGAAGCCGCATTTCCAGAGAGTATAGATTATGTTTTTTAGACGCTGAAAGGTTTGATAATTTAACTTGGCAATTCTTAATACATAAAATAGGTATATATGAAATTTAGGCACCAAATTTGAAAAATATTTAATATTAAAACAACTATTTATAAACACACAGGATATTATAGTAATGGGGAATATACTTGTCAATAAAAATAGAAAAGGAGTTAAGACAAGGCTGCGCGCTCTCTGCCCTGCTCTTATATTCGGCATTTAGAAACATTAACTAATTGAAGATTAGACAAAATTCGAGATAAAATGGACTAAAGATTAAATCAGAAGATTCACATTACAAGCATTTGTGATGATTTGTGTTTTTCATTGAAGATAATTGAAAGAGGACAAAAACTGATTAAGAAATAGAACAATATTACGGAGATGGTGGAGCAATATAATAAATAGGAAAAAAACAAAATTAATGGACTAAAAACTACAGAAAAAGCAGAAAAACAAGAACTAGAAGACATTATGGGAATACAGTGACAAGAAAGTTAAATATTTAGGCAATATGGTTGACAGTACATTGTAAGCGCTTAAAGAAAACACTACGATAATTGATGCTTCAAAGTAAGAGAAGGAATCTAGAATTAATGGGGCAAATTACAACTTGCACTATTGGGAAAGATAGTTTTGCTACTGTTAAATGAATATCCTCCAAATTTTATAATCTATTTCAGATTGATTCAATTAAATTACATAAGAAATTTTTCGAAGAATCATAAAATTATTGCTAAATTTTATTTGGCTAAGGGAAAACCAGAATAAAATTTTCAAAGCAATGCAGGATATGAGGAGCGGGGAGGGTTGGCACTTCAAATGGGAATTTGTATTACACAGCTGCACCTATATGGTTAAAAGATTGGGGTTAACACTTAAATATAAGAGAAATCTTATTTTTAGAGGGCCACGACTTACAAAGGGGGTGGCATGCTTTTTTATGGGATGTAGGACAACTTACCGAAATAATTCACAGACATTAATTAGAGATCATTGGTAATAATTGGAAAACAAATACGTAAATAAATATTTAAAGTACCCAGATTCTGGTATCACACAATGGAGGCAATTGATTCACCCAAACAATTTTGGATATTTTAGAATGATAATATAAAGATTTATTAGACGTAAAGGAAATTTGAAATCCCGTCAGAACTTCAAAGAAAGGGATTTAAAATAGATCAATGGGCATATTTTAAATTCATAGTAGATATAAGGAATAGAAAAGAATATCAGAATTAGTAATAAACCAAGCAACTAGATCAATTTTAATGGGATAGGAAAAAGAAAATAACTAGATTTTTTACAATTGTTTACTTGAAGTAGAATTAGAAAGAAGAAATTAGTAAAAGGAAATATGATTGCTTGGAGTAGGAATGTAGGACGTAATATCACTTTAGGAATGAATGGGAAAAGTCTGGGGAGTAATAATAAGATTATACAACAAATGGTAGCATACAAAGGAAAATGCATATAAACTGTTTTTATAAGATGGATTCCTCTTTGAGATTGGGAAAATGTGCCAAAATGAGTCCAAAAATGTGCAAGAAATGGTAAAGAGAGAGGATTATTTATATACAGTGGTGGTCGATCAAAGAAGCCCAAAAAATATTGGAAGATAAATAAGAAATTGGCTAGAAGATATTATAAAGAAAGATCGATATAAACCAGAGTCTTTTCTACTAGGGATTTTTGACAAAAACAAATATCAAAAAAGGACAAAAATATATTACAATATATATTTAAAGCAGTAGGTTGGCTTTTGCTCAATGTTTGGAAGCATCACAGATACCTACAAAGGAGATGATTATGCAGACAAAATTTCAAGGGTGCAGAAATGGACAGAATTAAATTAGGTTGTAAGGAGAGGACAAAGAAATTCAATATATTTATACCCCAAGTGAATTATTGGTACAAGTGGTTAGAACAAATATGAATTTTATAATATAGGATAGAAAGAATAGATAAATTATATGAGTGATGAAATAAATTCTTTGTAAAGAATAAAGTGTTTAGAGATTAGTACACAAAGGAAGAAAAGATCTCCAAATTGTCGAAGTAAGAATATTTTTAACAAATTTATGTAATTTTCTTTTTTCTTTTTCTGTTTGTTTTTCGGTCTCTTGTTTTCCATCCCCTTTTTTTCCCTTTTTTTTCCCCTTACTTCAATTATGTACGTGTTGTTATGTTATTCGGTCTTTTTTTTTTTAATTGTAAAATCAATAAAATTTGTTTAAGAAAAAAAAAAAGAACACAACTCAAGAAATTTAAGTTTGCTGTTAGTATATAGGATTACAGAGCCCTGATAATGCAGTAGTTGAATATTCCAAACTGCTGAAAGGAAAACATATTTTGATTATAAATAGCTACAAGTCCATTCTTCCATTTCTCAGCTGGAGGGGGAAAAAATAAAGAAATATGTCTAAATAACAGTATAAAGAAGGTAAATGTATGTGGCCTGGAGCATCCAGATAACTGGATATCTTCTCTTCCAAGACCTCTTTTCCAGAGAGGGACTGTTCCATCACAGACATGTCATCCTGGGGCTAGATTACTAACCCTCCCCAATCCTATTTCCCACACACAATGACTGATGTCAGGTATTGTTATGGCATAAAAAGAACATTTTGAGAGAGGGATCCAGCAAAGAAAGAATCACGTGCTCACAGAGTGACAGGATGCATCCATGCACATAGCCACTCAAAAGGAAGAACATCAGAAGTTGTTTCAGTCAAAGTAAAACCAATGTTCTCGTTATACTACCAGCCTTTTGTCTGGTCTAAGGCTGTTCCAGGAACTAGACTTATCTTTTTTCCCAGGGGTGCTTTTTCAAGAGACAACTCGACTTTCTGGCTTTTCTTTGAAGACATTTCGTTTCTCATCCAAGAAGCTTCATCAGCTCTGAAGAGTTAGGTAGCTCTGAGCTGAAGAGGCTTCTTGGATAAGAAGCGAAACATCTTCAAAGAAAAACCAGAAGCCCCAGTTGCCTCTTGAAAAAGCACTTTGGGGACAACCATGACCTAGATGACTGAGAAACTCTATAGACACTTAGCCTTATATTTATATTTGCCCTGCTTTAGCAATAGATGCTGGTAGAGAGAAGCAAGGTATGGGTGAAGACAGCTGACAGCTCCATCTGACATGATTGGCACTGCCTACCTACCTTATCATTTTTCAGAGAAGTGAAAACTGTGGTCCCATCAAGAGCATTGAAAAAAATGACTCCATTGGCAAAAGTTAAGGGAGGGGTCCAACTTGTTTCTTCATCTCAGGCAATGACATATTTGGGGCCAGCACTAAGTTCTGCAGAAGTTTTAGGAAGGGTACTTTTTCCAGCTCTACCCAGTGACACCCCCAGAGATGTCCAGGAGTCACACCTAAATACTTGTGTTGATGGCCTTGTTGTCTGGGCTTCAAAAATTTTAGCAAAGGGTTCTCTGCTCAGTTGCTGGGTGGGTGTGGCCATGGTGGGTGTGGCCTAGTCAGCCTCCTACACCACAGTGGGAGGGGGGCATTTTTGCCCTTCCTGGGCTCCAGAGGCTTTTTTCGAGCCTCCAGGAGGGTGAAAATGGCCTCCCTGGGCTTTAGAGGCTCTCTGGAAGCCAGAAACTGACCCATTTCCAGCCTTCCTGAACTTGTGGGAGGCCTGGTTTTCTTTGGCCTCCCTGAGCCTTCATGCACACCCTGCACTTACCTGCATCCAAAACAGGCCACCTGGGGATTCCTGGGAGGGGAGGGGAGGGAGGACCCAGCTAGGATTGCGATTTGGAGGTTCTCTGAATTGCACAGGCTAGATGGCAGGACCTATTAGTCCATGGTCTTTCTTGCAGAAGATAACCCTGGAGATGCAGAGCTAGTAAAGGCTCCCCCAATGGCAAAGAAGCAATCTATAATTCACACATTCACTGTACATCCACAGCTTGCTATTCTTATTCCTGTTCATTTGTTTACTTGCTGAGCAAACAAAATGTCACTATGCGGAACTTATGTACAACAATATATTCATTTCAAAATAGATATCAATATGGATGTGTGCATGTGTGTGTGTGTGCACCTGCATACACAGATGCCTACATATACAAACAGGTGTACTTTTATGGAAAACGTGCAAATGTTTTGAACATCTCTATTAAATATTTTTACCCAAAGTTAATCTGGCAGAAAACATATTGAAGTAAAACAATCTTTAATTAAATGTTTAAGCTCTTGCTGTTTTGTTTATCTTTTGGCCGAAGCAATTTTCCATGATACTTTTGATTCAAAGAAAAATAAATATACTTTAGTTTTTCCATTTTTTATTTTGACAACAAACTTAGTGATTAACCATGGGAATCAATTTACATCAATATACATTCAGAAAAAAAATAATAAAACTAGAGACGCATTGTCAACAATGGTTGCATGAGGTTCATGAATTTTTCAAAACATACATCTCGAATGACTAATTGGGCATGGGTAATTACCAACCATGACTAATTACCAGAGATAATGTTATCTACCAGTTATTGAAAATGCATTCCTTTGATCCTAATTTAATACATTAGCTATCTTTACTACTATATCATATAGGCTCTTAATTTGGAGATTGCTGAACTAAACCATTTGGTGAATTATTTGCATTTTATATTAGTCTGAAATGTAAGCAATACATGACTTTTAAATTAATGTATCCAAAGTTCACATTAATTTATAAATCTAGGAATGCCTTTGCTGAAGTAAACAGTGTGACTTTCTTGCTTCTTCTTTCCTGGCACATTCTATGTCCCCCTCCCTAAATATAATTTCCAACCAGCAATCCTTAGGCAAGAAAATGTGATTAGGAAAAGAAGCATTCTCTGTACAAGACAAATGATAAACTGCTTACAGGTTACTATGTCTAAGATGGAGCACTCAGTTCAGTAGTAAATGGCAAATTCCTGTAGGGTTGCTGTAAAACATTTCTGTAGTTCTGTAAATTTCCCCAGCCCTTTGCTGAGAATCAATAAAATATATCCCTGCCATGAAAAATGTATAGATGAAAAATGTCTTATGATTTAAATTACTTGAAAGGATCACAAACTTTTGGAACTGAATTTTTGTAGAATTTTCCCTTAGTGGCTGACCAGCAAGCCATGGTCATTTTATTTTGAGTTGACAGTTTGGTAACCGTAAAATTAATTGCTAATAATTTACACTCTTTTCTCTTGTCCATCCTCCATGCCAAAGCTCTTTGCTTCAGACTATGTCTG
The DNA here is from genome assembly GCA_004320025.1 of Laticauda laticaudata. Classification (NCBI taxonomy): domain Eukaryota; kingdom Metazoa; phylum Chordata; class Lepidosauria; order Squamata; family Elapidae; genus Laticauda; species Laticauda laticaudata. The sequence continues at coordinate 16,011 of BHFT01030457.1, read as the reverse complement.
GGAATTCACTATTTCTGTTCGGTTCTCTTATATGATAGACTGTCTAAGAAACAGTTCCCATTTGATGATAGGGTTGCAATGTCAGCACCATAAAAGGGCTTGAACACTAACAATTTATAGTGGACATAATACTGGACTCTGAAAGTTAGAAGAGCCAATCCATACAAAGTGTTTTTATATGCCTAATGACTTTAGAAGGTCATTAATGGGGATCCTATTTTAAAGAAATTTTATACAACAATTTCAGTTCAGTCTAAGGTGGGCAAATCAACCTGAACATATCTCTCTCCATAGTAAGCCAGTCTTCAAAACAGTGTTTGTTCAAAGACTTTGATTAGTGTAGTGTGATAATCTTAATTTTAGGTCACATTTAAATTATCATAGGGCTGCAACTTTGCAACATTATAAAGCCTGAACATTTTATCCATGAAGTCCATATCATCACATGTGTAGGCTGGACTTGTCTAGGCGGGCATATGCCAGCCTTCTTCCACCTGGTAGCTGCCCTGATGCCTGGATCAGGTGCCCTGATCTACAGTTCCAATAATCACCATTCAGAAAACTACCAGTAATTGAGATGGTTGAGTTTGAGTAATGTTCCACACTCTGGAGGATGCTACCTTGCAGTTAGCATAATATTTTTTTCCCCTCATATGATTGGTTTCACCATATGAAAACTAACACAAACGTTTCAGTGGGTCATATGACAAATGACAGTTCCATGTTTTTGTATGCTAAATTGTACTACAGGTAATCCTCAACTTACAGTCACAACTGAGCCCCACATTTGTTGCTAAGTGAGAAATTTGTTAAGCAACTTTTGCCCCATTTTACAACTTTTTTGCCACATTTGTTAAGTGAATCGCCACAGTTGTTACATTAGTAACATGAGTCATTAAGTGAATCTGGTTTCCCCATTGACTTTGCTTGTCAGAAGGTTGCAAAAATTGATCACATGACCCCAGGACACCACAACCATCATAAATGTAAGTCTGTTGTCAAACATTTGAATCACATGACTATGGGGATGTTACAACAGTCATAATTGTGAAAAATGGTCATTTCAATGCTGTTGTAAGTTTGAATGGTCATTAAGTGAATTGTTGTAAGTTGAGAAAATATTTTTGAGAACACTATTTGTCAGGATTCGAGCAATTTCCCTAATTAAATCATGATTCTTGAGCCAAACTACAAAACACTTCAAAAGATTTAATAGAGGCAACATACTGGCACTGCCCTGTATGAAGCCAACTCTGGCATATGTAATTTACAGTCCCCTGTGACCCTATTTCCCCTCTACCCCTGGGTGTCTCACAAACCAGATTCTCCAATTGAGCACGTTCATGGGCTGGGTGTCATCATTCACGTTCTTCAATTAAATATATTTGCAGACAAAAGCCCTGGTATTTTAGTTACAGTCTTTTAAAGATAAGAGATGGAATGTATTTTTAATTTCAAACTTCTGCACTTCTCTTTCAGATTTCCTTCCTCCCCCCCCCCTTTTGTTTTTTTAATGGCAATTACTAAAACAGGCATAGGAATGTTTTATGAGTTGACATTATTTTTAATCCCCTCTCCTCTCCATTTTGCAGATGGGATCCACAGTGTGACAGCCCAATGTGTCCTGCGTGTCATTGTCATCACCGAAGACATGTTGGCAAACAGTATCACAGTACGCCTAGAGAACATGTGGGAGGAGCGTTTCTTGTCACCTCTTCTTGCCAACTTCCTAGAGGGTGTGGCTACTGTGCTGGCCACACCCAAGGAGGATGTCTTCATCTTCAACATCCAAAATGACACAGATGTCGGAGGACAAGTGCTGAACGTCAGTTTCTCGGCAATGTCGCCCCGGAGTGGCCACTTTTTTAGTTCAGAAGAGCTTCAGGAACAGCTATACATGAAACGCATGACCCTCACCTCAGTCTCCATGCTGGAAGTATTACCCTTCGATGACAATGTTTGCCTTCGTGAACCCTGCCAAAACTATATGAAGTGCATCTCGGTGCTCAGGTTTGACAGCTCGTGTCCTTTCATTGCCTCCCTGTCCACCCTCTTCCGACCCATCCACCCTATCACAGGCTTGCGCTGCCGCTGCCCTCAAGGCTTCACTGGCGATTACTGTGAAATGGAGATTAACCTCTGCTATTCCAACCCCTGCCTCAATGGCGGAATATGCACCCGCAAGGAAGGAGGTTATACCTGCATCTGCCGCCAGCACTTCTCAGGTCAGGTTTTCATTCTTCTGGGAATGGAGGTGGGGCTGTTGGCTACAAGTTTTCAAAAATGCTTCCCTATTTAATGGCTCTATTTGGGTGTGAGAGACTTCACACCCACTGTTAAAGAGAGGCTCTGCTCGCATTGTGTATTATACCCAGCAATGCTAATTCTACAGCAACTAATTTGGAAATTAGCCAGTTCTACCCCTCTTTGGTGGAAAGAGAGGACCAGAAATTTATTAGCAAGTGAAGGGTTTTGCTGTGTATCAGATATGTATAAGCAGAAGCTAATTAAGTTATGTATTGATGAAGAGGAAGATGCAGTCATGGTATGCATAGTTGTCTACCACTTTCTTCATGTCAAGAAATTTTTCAACAAATCGTGATAGATTTGTAAGTTAACTAGCCATTTCTTACATGATTTTTCAGGTACTGGTTATTATAGGGAGGACTGTTTTGTTTTTCCATGATGATTTGTTTCTGTGTATAGAAAGTCTTATTGAGTATGTCTGCAATTGCCCATAGCTGCTCTTTACAGTCTTACTCAGAAAAGCGTCACATTCACTAAATACTGTTATTTTGAACTTGGCCAAACTTTCCTAATTGCTTTCTAGACTAGTTTTCTCTTCCTGTTCAATAGTTCATGAATGTTGTCTCAGGAAATTTCAAGGCACCAGGGATGATCTCAACGGAGCCATATAAGAAACAGTTAGATGGTTAGCTTCCTCAAATATTGAATTATAACATCTATCCCATTGCAGCTGTATGGCTCCATAGGATGGTGTTTTTATTATGATTTTATCTTAATTTAATATATTATCTGCTATATTGTATTGTCCACAAATATTGTCTCTATATCACTATACCTCTCTGTCTGTCTTTATCTACCTATTTGTCTGTCTGTCTACCTATCAACACAATATTGAAACTAAATTTATATATCAGTGATTGCATGAACTCTGTAGATGCCACATGTTAAATAAAATAAAAATTCCTGTCCAAGATAGCATGGCAAGAGAAATTGGGGTAAAGGATCAGATCAGTGCCTAGCTGGGTGAAATCTGCATCCTTTTCATGTGGCTTCCTACACAGTCTGGCTTCAGGGGAACACAATTATACAAAATCTTGTAAAATAACATTGTTCTCATTTTAAAATCAGCAGATATGGTGACCATTGGAGATTTCTGCTATTTTTTTAATTTGAATATAGGGGCTGCTATAATTGGTCCAGGAAATTTGATTTTTTGTTATGTCATATTGGTAAACTTTACAGGAAACAAAAGGATCAATGTACTGGGTGGGGCTGGCTTCTGCTGGGTATTTTGGAGTGGAGAAGTGAGTGACTGAGATATCTTTAAGGATACTTCTAAAGCCATCAACTTTAAGAACTATAATATACTGTGTTGTATTGTGGGTGGAGTTATCGCAAGCCATCCCAACCAATCCTTGGTGCCCGTTGGAGACTCTTATAGACCCAATCATTGCTCAAATTGTGGTTCCGACAGTTTTATTTATTTTTTTATTTGCTTTATTTGATTTGTCAATCGCTTACAAGATTATAGGTATAACTATAAACATGAGTAAGAATACAGGAAATAGGTACAAATAAATGGGGACAATAGGACACGGATGGTAGGCACGATGGTGCACTTATGCACACCCCTTACAGACCTCTTAGGAATGGGGTGAGGTCAATAGTGGTTAGTTTGAGGTTAAAGGAGTGGGGGTTACAGAATGTAACAACAGTGTCAGGTAGTGCATTCCAGGCATTGACCACTCTGTTGCTGAGTGTTTGTTTAAACACACTCCTGTCATCATGCAAAACAAATTTTGCACCCTGATGAAAGTGATCCCACAAAAGCTAAGTGTTGTAATATGACTCTTTGCAGATTTAAACATTGGAACAGAATGAAACAAGTAAAATATTTCCATTTCTTTATTTTTGTTTTGGTTTCGCTTGTGCTCCCTGCCCAGACAGAAATAAAGAAGTCCTCATAAGTTCATTTCATCTCGGATCATTACAGTGGATAGAACAGAAGCTGGGTGGTAATTAAATTACAAAGGATTTAATTGTGATCTGGAAAAGTAACTAGCTTTACTCTTGAAAAAAAAAGACAATGTTGTCTTTACTTAAAAACATAGCAACTGTATTTTTTCTTCAGTAATTCATTATTATAAGGGTGAAAATAAAGTGCCAGAGGAAGAGAAAGGGCGTTGGTACTTACCTGATACACCCGTTCTCTTTGAGCTGTGAAGAGCATCCAGAAGTGGGAGGTGCTTAGTCTCCACATTCACAGGCTGAGCTTGATTTGGGAACGCTCCTCCTCTACCGACGGTGAGCCTCCTCCTCAGCGTTCCCCGAGTTTTGGCAAAGCACGAGATTGGAGGAAAAAGCGCTGCTCATCCTCAATACAAAAAAAGCTTCATTGGGCCGAAACAGACGCACACCAGAACAAAAAAAAGGGTGGGGCTGGATGCTCTTCACAGCTTCAATAGAGACACAGGCATTCAGGGTAAGTAGCAACGCCCTTTCTCCTATGAGCTGTTCAGAGAGTCCAGCTAGTGGGGACATATCAATCAGCTTGGCCTGTCCTATGCGGAGGGACTGCCGTTTGGTTCTGGAATTCGTCCTCCTGGTTCGTCTGTGGACGCCTTTTGCAGAACTCTTCTGGCCGAAGGAAGCCCTCAGGCAGAAGCAAACGACACCTCTCAATTTTGTAATGTCTAAGTAAGGGCGATGGGGAAAGCCCAAGCTGCGGCCGACAGATTTCAGTTATTGATGCCTGTGTGGCCCATGCGCCGAAGTTGCTGTACTCCTTGTTGAATGAGCTGTTCTGCCCTTAAGGCACCTGCAGAGATTGGGTCTCTGATATGGTTTTTGCTGGTTGCAGCCCGTTATTGCAACAGGCCTATTGTAGATGGTTGAGACCTATGCAACCTTGAGTATTGGGCCTGAAAGAACACAAATATGAAGTGGATGCATCACGGACGACCTATTAGGAAACCAAAGGGGATGCCGTGGGATGTATACTGGATGCAAAGCGTCACTTTGCGCGATGGGGGGAGTATTGAATTGCGTCAGCTCTGCGGGATATAAAAGGATGCAGCACGCACGCAGTCAGCATACAGGGGAAAGTGTGCTGCCCACTAATCATACTAGCAGGAAACATGTCCATGGTTCGTCAGTCAGGCAAGAAGAGGAGCCCGTGCCTATCTTGTTCAAGCCCTGGCAAGCTGAAAAAAAGGCAGATACCAGCATCCCACCGCCCTGGCCACTGACTCTGAAGCTGCTGCTCTAGTGCTGCTGCCATGCTTCCGACGTCCCCCAAAGCCTCACAAGCCCCTGCACTGCTTGAGTGCTTGTGCTCAAGCCCCTGAAAGGCCCTTCTGCTTCAAGCCCCTGGAAGGAGAAAGAGTGGAAGGAGAAGGGAGAAGAGGAATGAGTCCAGAGTCACCGTTTCCACGAGGAGGCATGAAGGATGAGGTGCTGAATGCCGAGGGGAACCGAGTACCTCTGGAGGAATGGGCAACAGACTTTATCGGGACAGCAAGAAGAAGCAGGCAGCTTGGAGAGACAAGGCAGAGAAGCTGGGGTACACTGCAGATAGTACTCCTGGGATGGTGGAAAGCACATACCACACCTGGGTATGGTAAGCTATGCACCTCAAAAATCCGGGCAGGCCGCTATCGAATGCTCATTGGACCGGGAGATGTACGTCGATGGCCAACGTTGCAAGTTTGCCTGGAGGGTGAGATCCGCCAACCTAGAGGAGCAGCCCCTCTGAGAACCGCCTGTCCTCAGACAGGCCCACAAGACAGCCAGTCCTCCTTCCAGCCAGGAGCGCAGCTACGCACCTGTCCAGGCAGAGCTGTCTCAGAAGAGCCCCCAGCAGAGACTCCCGCCCGACAGCTGCATTCCCATGCCGCAGAACTTGGAGGATGCCCGTGGAGGATGTCGCCCTGATCTGTCACAGAATGGAGGAAGAAGCAGCAGCCACCAGAAGGGCCAAACCCACCCCACCCCTCTCCAGAAGATGCAGGAGCAGGAAGGGAGACTTGGAGGGCCCGGGACCACAAGGTGTGCTGTTGGAGATCAGGACATAATGAAGACACAGCACAGAACTTCTCTCCAGCTCTGGCCGCACTTTGGACAGAGCATCCTCGGCCGGAAATTTAGCATACCTTCATCACCTAACGTGAGCCAGGAGCCTGAGGCGCACCTTGCCCGAGGCCAGTACCCAGGTGATGAAGCAGAAGATCCAGGCACTTGGAACAAACCCTTCAGGCCCAGCTGAAGCTGAGCTCCTTACACAAGTCTCAGGTTTGCTTCCTCCGCCCCAGGCGATAGTCACAGCCCTTCCACGCTTTCCAGCAGCCCCTCACCTACCAAGGCTATGACTGACCAGACCTATCCCACAGACAGAAGAGACTTCCGTCCCAGGCCCAGTTCATCGCACGCCACAGACACCAGTCTCACTCTAGCTGCAGACCAGGACAGCTCCACTTTACACTTCTCTTTCCTCCAACCCCACCAGCCAAGGGACCCCATCAACGACAATCTGTCATCAGTATTTGGCGCTGAACATCTCAATCCTTGATGAAGGGCCTCCTCAACCTTCACGGGACTGGACGTCAGCTCTCGGATAGCTTCCTGAACACACGCCACCACCCTATTGTACCACTCCGGGGCCAGCACCCCCAATGGTGCCTCAGACCAGCACTCAAAGCCACAGCCCCTCACAGTCCCTGCCTGCTATAACAGCTGAGACCATGGACATGCTCAGAGGTGACTAAATAAGTGTCAAGACTGATTGTTTATTTTGTTAAGTTATCTTTGCTTAAGACACTTTACTGTGGTTCGTTTGCTTATTTAATACAGTCACTAAAGTTTACCTAAGAAGTTTAATCTTTGCTTAAGATACTTAATACAGTTTAATTGGTTCCATTTTGACTTATTTAATAAAGTCAATAAGTTTACCTAAGAGAAAGTTAATTAAAGGTTATCTTTGCTTACACACTTAATACAAGTTTACTTGGTTCAATCTTGCTTATTTAATAAAGTTCATAAAGTTTACCGGTAACGAAAGTTAATAAAATTTTATCTTTTGCTTAACACTTAGTTTATTTAGGTTCATTTTTTTCTTAATAGAAGTAGGGATAGATTAAACCTCAGTGCACCGAATAGTGGGACGGTATGGTCCACGCATTGCCCAGCGATTCAGATTGATTTTCATCGCCCCTTCTTTATAAAAATGATCAGGTTTGTCCGCTAGTGTCCTTCTAACATACTCTCTAGACATGACTGCAACATCACTAAATATACGAGATACATGCCCAGATACAAACGTTTTGTCCAATTTGAATACTTTATATACGAGATGCATACGCTTGTCCATCCTTTCTATTTCCCATGCTACTTACGCTGTGGTAGCGTTCTGTGTACCTATTTGTTTCCCCCTCTTTCCATTTTCAGCTGTAGCGGATGTGAGTTGAGGGGATGGCCAGAGGATGCAGAAGGTACAGAGGACGTTTAACAGATGATAACGGACATAGAACGTTTGTTGCCCGTATATGTGCGCGATGTAATCGTACGCGGTGGAAAGTTCATCCGTTCACAAAGTTTTGTGCAGCTCAAAACTTCTTGCGCGGATGAAATTGCAGTGGACGATGCTCGACGGATAGAGCGTATGAAACACGTATGCAGTGATACACAATGGATGCATAGCGTTTTCAACAGATGGCAAGGTTTTTTTAACGTTTTACATCCTCTTTGCATCCGTAAGTGCAGTGGGACCGAGCCTTTAATGAGTAATCCAATTAGCCAAATAGCCAAATAGGCGAATGCCTATGGCCTGGATGATGATTGTAAAGGCCTTCAGCAGCTTCCCAGCACAGGTGGGACACTGGCTTAGGTGCTTGCTGCTGTGCACTGAGAATAAGGCTGTGAGGGTTAAGCCAACAATTTTAAAAGCGAATTAATTATCTTCGAGTGCAGGTAGCCAAACGAGGGTAAAAAAACTCTCAGAATCCTGAAGGGATTCTGTTGCTTCAAGCAGAAAATACCTCACACAGCTCAGGGAAGACAGACAAGGTGCGCAGCCACGAGGTGGCACTCAAGATGGCCTCCAGCAGTTAAAGTCTTTTCGCGTGCTTCTCAGCAGCAGCTTCCCGCCTTGCAAACTAAGCCAGAGCTCAAACAAAGCCTAAGCTGTCAAACAACAGAACGGTGAAGAAGAGAGGGGAAGTAATCCTGATTAACTTCCCCACTGAAGAAAACAACATTCAGGGCGGGGTAAAGGCGATATGACTTTTAAAATGAAATATCAAGCCGCTAGCAAGCAAACAGAATAAAGACACAGTGGCATTCAAAACTGGCAGAGGTAAGAAAATGTTATCTGTGGGGAGGTGGAGCAGAGCAGCTCCAAAAGCCTCCCACCACCTCTTTTTTTGGGGGGGCACGAATAGCGCTTCCCTTAAACCGGACTCTCAGACTGATAAGGATTGAAACTAAGACAAAGGAAAAAAACCAAAGGAAAACCGATTGCAATCAAACCTGCTAATATTCCTGTTTCAGTCAAGGAAGTATCCAAAGCATTGCCTGTCTCGCACGTAGCGCTTAGCAAAAACTGGGGAACGCTGAGGAGGAGTCACATGGTGGAGGAGGAGCGTTCCACAAATCAAGCTCAGCCTGTGATTGCGGAGACTAAGCACCTCCCACTACTGGATGCTCTGAACAGCTCATAGGAGAACAACTAATGCAGCAGCAGAGGAAAGTACAAAATATATATTTAATCTACTTGTTTGCTTATCTAAGCAAACAGCTGATGGTTCTGGCGATCACTCTCCAAGTGCTACTTTCTCTTCCCCAATTGTTGTCTGCTTTAATTAGTAAATGCTTTACATATAGCAATTTTTACTTCTCATCCTGTGGGGGCTTTTTTCCTAGGGGTGGGAGGGAATTACTATTTGTGACATGTGACACAGAAACTGGATAGCATTTGGTCTATGTATTTTCCTGTGGCAATGTACTCTGCAATTCAAAGAGGCCAAGCAGAACTAGTCAACCTGCTTTGTTTGCAGAATATGATACCGCTGTTCTGGGTTCAGTAAACTGGCTCCCATAACCACCTGCAAACTAACTTCTTTGCAGTTGATTTAAAACAAATCTAATTTCCAGATGGAGGGAGAGGCTCAAGGGGACAATTTTTCTCCCTCAACCTTTGCAAACCTAATAAGAAAAAAAACCTCACCAAGCCTCTAATTAGGAACTTCACAGTTTGCATTTATTTAAAACATTTATATATTTGCCCATCTTAAGCCAAGTAGAAAACAAACAATACACAGGTATATATAGGTATATATATATTGTATAGCCCAGGCATGTAAATAACTAAACAACATTAAGTTATTGACCTACTGAATTCATTGAGAGTCTTATCAAACTGAGAAACTAGCAACCTTTTCCCTCCCCCACATGTGCTTTTTTTCATGAAAAGACTGAACAGTCTCTTTAAGGGACAGTCATCTGGCTGCTACATCTGTCATTGCATTGATCGACAGACTTGACTCAGCTGAAGAGGCTTGCTCGGCCAGTGTCTCCTTCCTCTCCCACTGCTCCATAAACTGTGCCCTTAATGGAAGAGGATGGACCATCCTAGACAGGAGAAGAGCCATGTTAGTCCATAGGGGCAAGAAAGAAGAGGGAGCCTGGTAATACCTTGTCCAACCAACAAATTTTATGAGAAGGCATCAGCTGTCATGAGCTGCATTTCATGTCATCCACTGCATGGAGTGGCTGCAGTGAGGAGATATGGGAAAGGTGGAGGTGACTAGGAAGGAGAAATAAGTTGGTCCTGCAGATTACATATGATGCAGCCTGCTAGTATCTTATAAATTAACAATTGATAAAGTTTATTGTGTTTGTTGAGACGTTCTCAGATTGCTTGAAACTTTTTAATGTATATCAGTTCAGAAACTTCTCACTCAGTGGTGCTTTCAGAAGTCCCATGTTTCCAAAACAGCCACTCTGAGATCTGCCACAGAGTGCTGTTCTTCAGTCAAAAGTAGACAATAGCTGTGCTCCCTTGTTAGAACCTTCAAGAATGGAAATGCTCAGTACAAGATCTAAACAAATTAATTCTCCTGGCCAGCCCATCAATGGTAGCAGTGTCTTAAGGGATGTTTGAATCTGTATTCCTTTATTCTGGTCCATCTCATCTAATCAAGCATCAGCCTTCCCCCAATTGATTTACTGAACAATTTCCTTACAGGTAAAAACCTGCTAGTCTCTGTTCCTCACTCCAAGCAAGATACCTGAGTTCTTTCTAGCCCCTGAGCTTCCCTGTAGCTGCATCGATGGAAATTGGGAGGAACTGGCAAGAAGGTGGATGGAGCATCATGATACAAGCCCCACCCTTGGGGGACTTATATCACAATACACTGTTCATTAAGTGGTTAATTCTGACCATCCCAACCCCTGCAGACATAGTGGAAACCTTGGCTTCTGTTCCATTCTGCCCCAACCCCTCATCCAGGCACATATCTCATAACTCCTTATTTTTATGTCTTTATTAACTCCTGGGTTTTATTTCTGTCTCCCTGCTCCTTAGGAGAAACATTTGAACAGAGGTTCATAATTTTAATGTCCCTATGGGCTCTAAATTGCCCAACAACTATTACTATCTCTTAAATTCTTTGCAGAAATTAAGAGTTAATTAAATGGAACTGTATCCACATGGAGGGAAGTATGCAGTGGGGTACCCCAAGACTCTGCCCTAGGCTCAGTACTCTTCAATATCTTCATCGATGATTTAGGCGAAGGGAAAATTTATCAAATTTGCAGACACCAAGTTGACAGGACTAGCCAATATTCCAGAAGATAGGCTAGAGCTACAGAAGGATCTTGACTTACTTGAACACTGGGCCCTATCTAACAAAATGAAATACAATAGTGAGAAAAGCAAAGTTCTACATTTAGGCAAGAAAAACAAAATGCAGTATAAAATAGGTGGTGCCTGGCTCATTAATAGGGATCTTGGAGTCCTGGTGGACAATCACTTTAATATGAGCCAGCTCTGTGCTATATAGTTGCCAAAAAAGCCAACACAGTCCTAGGCTGAAGAATGAAGCCAACGCAGTCCTAGAGGTGTAGAATCAAGATTACATGAAGTGTTAATACCACTTTATAATGCCTCGGTAAGACCACACTTCATCCAAAACTGGATGAATATTGCATCCAGTTTTGGTTGCCATGATATAAAAAAGGATGTTGAAACTCTGGAAAGAAGAGAAGAGAAGAAGAGTAGAGAAGAGCAGCAAAGAAGATTAGGGGCCTGGAGACTAAAACATTGAAGAATGGTTTCAGGAATTGGTTATGTCTAGTTTAATGAAAAGAAGGTTTAGGGTTATGTATTCCAATATCTCAGGGGCTGCCACAAAGAAGGGGGGGTCAACCTATTTTCCAAATCACCTGAAGGCATGGCAAGAAGCTATAGATGGAATCTAGTCAAGGACCGAGAAGCAACCTAGAACTAGAGATATTTCCTGACAGAAGAATTAATCAGTGGAATCACTTGCCTCCAGAAGGCAAGTACTCTAACAGTGGAGGTTTTTAAGAAGATATTAGACAACCATTTGTCTGAAATATTATAGGGAAAGGGTTTTAAACTTGCAGCCCATGGGACGGATGCGTCATGAACTAGCCACGTCCACCCCCGGTTTAGCGAAGGGGGAAAAAGTGGCAATACGCCACGTGATGATGACATGATGCCAGGAGTTTGACACCCGTTATAGCAGTTGTCACCAACTAGTGGGCCAGGGACCACTGGTGGTCGACGAGAAAATTTTGGTGGTCTGCAGAGAAATGTCACCCCCAAAACACCCCCCAATTAATCCAGGCTGCATGGGAACATAAGGCTGCGCCGCCCACATGGCCAGTGGGAACATAAGGATTGCATCGCTTGCATTGTGAACAACACGAGGTCGTGAGTGGAGGGGGGAAAAGGGGGAGGGGGGAAACTTGCCCCACTCGCCCCATGCACCTCACTGGGCTGTTTCTTTCCACTTCTTTCTTCTTCTGCTTTTGGCTGCACGCAAGGGATCCTGCAAGGCAACCTGCACTAAGAGGCTGCACTAGTGCAACAAGTCTCACAAAGATTCATTTCTGGTGTACTTTGGGGGAGAGAAAGAAAGACTTCTGCTGCTTCTGCTGCTTTCCTTGCATGAAGCTAAAAGTCAGTCAGTCTCTCTCTGTCTCTGTCTCTCTCTCTCTGTCTCTCTCCTTCCCTGAGAATGGAGCTAGAGACAGTATCCTGCAATCCCAAATAAAGAATGATCGATTGGTAGGATAACGGGGTATGGAATTTTCCTGCAGACTTTTTTGGGGATTTTCCCAAGGTCTCTGCTGCTTTTTGCAGAGACCCTGGGAAAATGTCAGCAAGCCACCATCAGTAAAATTTCATACTAGTGGTCCACAGGATTTAAAATTATGAGTTTAATGGTCCCTGAGGTCCAAAAGGTTGGCAACCCCTGCTTCAGCAGGGGATTGGATTAGAAGACCTCCAAGGTCCTTTCCAATTTTGTTATTCTGTCCTTTAGGTTCTTATCCCTTGAGGTCCTCTATTTACAGACCTTTGCAAGCTGAAATTTCTCTACCACATGTCTTGCCCACCAAATTTCTACCAATTAGCACCAAACTTCTAATTCCATTTATTATTCCTTAACTCTAAAGCAACATGCAGGATTGCATAATTTAAATAGGAAACTGCCCTTCCTTCATCTTATTATTAGTACTTTTTCTCATTTTTGTTGCAATCATTTTTCTAAATTTTGACAAGATCCAGAATTTCAATTCAACAATGAAAATGGAACGTATCATGGTTGGGTAATGCTGTAAAGCAGGGGTCCCCAACCACCGGGCCCCGGACTGGTCCCGGTCCGTGGATCATTTTGTACTGGTCTGCAAAGAATAAATAATCATGATTAAAATATATATAAAAATATGTTTTTAGTAAAGAAATAGTAAAGAAGCCCTTTACNTGTTTTTAGTAAAGAAATAGTAAAGAAGCCCTTTACTATTGGGGAAGAATTGATTTTGCCGGTCCTTGAAAAAGTGTTTGCGTTAAACTGGTCCCTGGTACAAAAAAGGGTGGGTAATCTTTACTGCTGTGAAGGTTCAGCTGAATTTCAGCGGTCTGTCAACCTTTCTAAGTGACTTTATCTTGTTGTTTTCCCATAAGAATAAGCACAACGAGAGGATTTAGGCAACTGTATGTTTCCTGAAATTTATCTATATACAAAATTACCCATGTAAAGTGCATTTTATCTTATAATTTGCACTCAGGAAAATATATCTTTCTTTAAGACATATGTATTGCTGAATGGCTATTTGCTTTTTCAACAAGAAAGGAAAATCGATTTGGTTTGCCTGTTAAAACACAGTCATACAATTTTTACTTTTTGAACTAGCTTATATATTGCTTTTGAACTTTTGAACTAATATATATATTATACAATATAGTACAATTCATTTTCACCCTTCTGTAAATTGTATTTTATAATGTAGTTCCCCATCAAAACAAAAGTGCAAAAATATATACACAAGAGAAAATTGCATCGTAAAAGACATACATAAGGGGAAATTGTTTGCAAAGAGGCATATATAAAGGGAAATGCCTGCAAAACTACAAATTTTCAAGAAAACACACACCGGTTTTGATGGAGGCATTCTTTAAAAAAGGAAAATTCAAGGGCAAAACCAAGAAAATCTTTACAAAAATGCATATTCTAATTTTAAAAAATCTACAATCAAATACTATAGTATATGTAAATGTATTTTTAAAAGACAATTCGGTTTCCATATTTTTCACATGAATGTGAAAGACTGTATATTAAATGTAAATTTAAAGTTAAACAACCAAAATAAAGACAAAAGTGAGTTTTATATATAATATAGACCTAATATAAAAAGAACTATATAGTGAGGCGGGAAAAGAAAAGCAAAAAATTCTGTACTAAATTACCCATAGTAGTAAAATATTTTCCAAAAGAATCCTATAACTTGTTTTTTTTAAACATATAGAAACCAAAGTAGACTAAATTAAAAATGCAAAAAACCCCACTTCTAAATTACATTTTATTTAATTCTAAATATATATTTTAAAAATGCTTAAGGAAGACAAAAATATTAGCAAAAGTGAAGTAAGCACATTTCAGTGATGTTTGCTGCAGAGACAGCAACTGAGATATTGACCAGACTAAGCATCATTTGAGATTTTATTTCCCATATTCACTGTGCAGACAAAGAAAAATTATACACTTTGTGGAAAAGAACAGCAAACGAGGGACCAGTTTCTCAAACTGTATCTCCCTTGAGATTGCCACTGACAGGAGCAATTTTGCATCTGTATGGTCTTATGAAGAGATAACCAAATCAGCAATAATGAACCCTTAAGAGGTTTTCAGGTCATACATTTAGAGAAGAATTCAGTGGTGGGATTCAAATTTTTTTTAAACCGGTTCTGTGGGCGTGGCAGGCAGGGGCGGGATTCAAATTTTTTAACAACCGGTTCTATGGCTGTGGCTTAGTTGGTGGGCGTGGCTTGGTGGTCATGTTATTGGTTGGGGGTGGCCAACTCAATATCACTCACATTGAGGCACGCATCTTCTCGCCAGGCCTCTCATGACTGTGGGGATGCTGCAACAGTCGTAAGTGTGAAAAATGGTCATAAGTCACTTTTTTCAGTGAGTTGTGCCATTGTAACTTTAAAGGTCACTCCACACAAGCAAAGTACCAGCAAGGAGGGAGAAAAAAAACTCCAGAGAAGTTCCAGAGACCGCAAGCTAGTCCTGCCAAGAATGTAATAAGAGTTAACAGAGAGGCATTCTGTAAGCAAACACCAGAATGTTTCCTTCCTGTCTTCCTACAGGATTAGGCCAGTAATTTCAGTAATCAATCATTTGACTGTAAATTTTGTTCATTCATACTTTGCGAGCTAACTATACTTTATTTTGTTTATTTTTAACAATTCATATAGTCCTCCCAAATCTATCCTAAAAAACATTTTATATATATAATAGATAGAAAAAGAAAAGAAATAACATCTTTATGGATCATTATTTTCTAAAATTCTACATATTCTATTATTATATTTTATTATCTAGCCATTGACAGAAAAGATCCCAATTTTGTAAAATTGTTCATCCTTCTTGTTCTCTAATTTCAAATGTCAATCTACTCATTTCAGCACATTCCAGTATTTTCTTGATAGTTTCCTCCTGCCGATGGTATTTTGTCATTTTCCAATTTTTAGCAAATACAATCCTAGCCGCTGTTAATACATTTACAATCAAATATTTTAAATCTTTGCTGTATATATCAAGTAAAATTCCCAGTAAAATATCTCTGGTTTTAAATCTATATGCTTTTTTAGTCATTTTTTCCAACCACATGTGGATTTTTAGTCCAATATTTTTTGCATCCGCACAGGTCCACCACATATGGTAATATGAGCAAGGTATCTAATAACATTTCCAATATCTTTCGAATTTATTCTTGAACATTCTTGCTATTCTTATCGGGGGAAAATGCCACCTGTAAAACATCTTATACAAATGTTCTTTAAATGCTGTTGACATTGTCATTTTATAATTTTGAGACCACAATTTCTCTAGATCAATCCCATATCCAAAATTCTTCCCCAAGCAATCATAGTTTCTTTAACTTGTTCTTCTTCTTGTTTAATTTCTTATAAATATCCATACAGTTTTTTTAATCATCTTTTCATCAGTACCTGTC
>BHFT01030454.1:0-32648 GCA_004320025.1 Laticauda laticaudata | reverse complement strand
CTCCCCACCCCACTAACCTGCTTTCCAGCTCCATTCTCCTGTGCAGAGCAACCAAAGAAGACCCAGCCAATCATCTGGGACTCAGGAGGCAAAGAAGAGAAGGGGGCGGGACCAATCAGAAGTGGTATTTGCTGATTCTCCGAACTACTCAAAGTTTCCGCTACCGGTTCTCCAGAACTGGTCAGAACCGGCTGAATACCATCTTTGGGACAGAGGAAATGATTCCGCATGAGCAGCCCGGCAAGCACATGCGTGTATGCACAGCTCCACTCATTCAAGCAGTGGGCATCCACAAATGGAGCTCATGCACAAATGGGCACCACTTGCTGCTTGCGCAAATGGGGATATGTATGTACATGTGTGCACATGGGGTCACCCACTAATTCTGTGGCCTGTTTCTAAATGGTTCACGGCCCACACACCTGGTGTTTGGGAGCCCCTGACCAAGATGGATTTGCTGATCTCTGGCAATCTGGAAGCCACCAGTAACAGTGGGATGCATTGATAGCTAAGGTTAATGGTACATTTAGTGTCCTCTTCAAACCTGCCTTTCTACCTTTGTATTTCTCTCACAGACACATGGCTTGGAATTTTATACATATATAAAATTTATCATCTAATTCAGAAGCCTGATATGGACATACGCTTTCTCCCCTGCATGGCTTTTAAACTGGAATATACAGGTTAACAGAGTTGGTTGAGACCTTGTAGGTCATCTAGTCCAACCTCCTGCCCATGCAGGAGACCCTATACATTTCTGGCAGATGGCAGTCCAGTCTCTTCTTGAAAGCTTCCAGTGATGAAGCTCTCACAACTTCTGAAGGCAACTTATGTTCCATCAGTTGATTGTTCTCCTCATTTCCAAATTGAATCTCTCCTTGTTCAATTTCGATCCTTTATTCCTTATCTGGCCTTCAGCTGCTTTGGAAAATAGCTTGATCCCTTCCTCTCTGTGGCAGCCCCTCAAATATTGGAACACTGCTATCATGTCTCCCCTAATCCTCTGTGTGTGTGTGTGTGTGTGTGTGTGTGGATGTGTGTGTGTCTGTGTGTCGTTTGTTATATTGAATATTGCACAAAACAACTCAACATATATAAATTGACAGACCAGAATGAAATGAACACATTCTTAAATCTTGAACAAGACTCTCTCTATCATCAATATAAATTGATATATGCTTTTTACACCATCAGCTAGATCCACATTGCTTTATATTATTTATTGACTATATTTTTAAAAATTACATTTTTTTAATAATATTTTCGTTTTTGCTTGCTTAGGTGACCCTGAAAGGCAAAAGGCAATTGTCTCATCCACATTCTGATCGGCTTCTGGGCACATTGGTGGACTCCACATCATACGGTATCTTGACGCATGCAATACTGACATGGGTAATCCAAATTAAATCAATTCCAAAACGGCCAGCAAGAATTCTGTACTCAAGGCATGAATAACCAGACCCACATCTTCTTTTTGAGCTCTCTTCCCTTAAAAGCAGATCGAGTAATTTTATGCGAGGTTCAATTGGACTCATGTAATTTGAGTTTTTTTCTTGTTCTTTCTTTCCCCTGGGTTATATAGAAAGAGAAAATATATTTTAAAGATAATATAAAAAAAAAACACTTTAAAAATAAATTTATAATAATTGATCGAAATAACAGAATTATCACAAAGAACCGAACAAGATGAAGCGAAATATCAGAATTTTAGATGTGCCAACACGATCAAGTCACCAAGTATATTGAAGCATAATACAGAAATACCTCGCTCTTATGAAAAGCACCAGTTTTTAATTATATATTCAATAGTATCTTCCAAATAATAATATACTAGTAAATATAATAATACATATACATGAGATTTTTATAGCTTCCTTCGGGATATAAATATACCAGTCATTTAGTAACTCTGCTAATAACAAGGTTGATATCACTAACAATGTAAAGAATTTCTGTTAAAGTCCATGTAGCAATGCGTATTCAACGCAGATATCATCTAGCATCACTCAGGCTATCTGCAAATGCACTTCCATTCAAGAAGCCTGATCGATGCAGATGAGATTTACATGCTAAAGCGATTGCTAACTATCTACAATCACACGAAACTACCATCACTCACCTACATGAGTCGGAAGAAATCATTACCGAAGTCCGAGACAAGCAAAAACAAGCAAAATCTAAGTCACCCGAGAGCTTAAACAAAACAAACACCATATATATCATACTATATATATATATATATAGTATAAAGTATATATATATATATTATATATACCCCCTATTATCGTATCATATTATATGATATATTACTCTGTTTTATTCTATTCTAAGACCTCCGTGTCGACGGTGTACTTGCACATTTGGCTAGTTTAGCTTCCTTTCGGCGTATTATCCCGCACGTCATTTTACGTTCTGTTAAAGTTGTATAGCAACGTTTCAGCAGAAATGCCATTCTTCGCCATCAATCAGGCTTCATGTATAGAGTTGTATTATAATATATACTATCGAAGAAGCCTGTGATGGCAGATGAGTTCTGCTGACGTCGCTTACAACTTTATAAACACCAATGCACGTGGATCCATTCATACGCGTCAACGAGAAGGTGACTGAACAGCACACATGTAAGTACCCGCGAAAATACGGTTAAAAACAACATATAATATATTATATGTTACAATAATTCTGTATATGTATCCTGAGTGATGCAGATGAGGATTTCTGAACGTCATGCTGCCACAACGTTATTAACAGCCATACATACGTAGATACGGATAATACCCGAAGGAAGCTAAACAGCATATATATATACATATATATATATTCTAATTTTCCTGAATGGCATTTTATTGATTAATCAATGTATTCAATTTGTCTGACATTGACTTATCCCAACACCACAAAAGAAAATATCCTAAAATAATCCAGAGTATGAAAAAAAACCAACAGCAATAATATAGGCACCTGCCACATAGCAGCCTAGATTTAACAACTGTCGATAAGAAAAACATGCAAGTCTGGGTAATGGACATGGCAGTACCTGAAGACAGCAGAAGAGAAGAAATTGGAAAAGACAACAAAATACGAACACCTGCGTACCTGTAAATTCTCATAATGTTTATTTGGCTAAACATCTTTTGCCCAGACTGCCTCCTGAGACTCTTGTAAAACAAGGATATATTGGAACAAAGCAATGTTCTTTCTTTATATTATTCAGAAACAGGGTGAGACAAAAAATGGGGAAATTTTCCTCAGAAGCCTTCTGAAGTGATGCATCCCAAGACACCTATTTTACATCCATTTTCAGAGCATGGGTCTTTCTCATTTTCCTCCTAGAACAGAAGTAGGCCACTATGGGCCTCTTTACAACCTGTGGACTTCAACTTCAATTCTGGGAGTTGAAGTCCACAGGTTGTAGAGCAGGGGTGTCAAGTTTGACAGAGGTGTCAAACTTGATTTCATTGAAGGCCACATCAGGGTTGTGTTTGACCTCGGGGGGCTAGGGTAGGTCTGGCCAGGGTGGCCATGGCCAGCTTGATGTCACTTGTGTCGAGGGTGCCTGTGGTGGCCTGAGTACTCTGCCAGTGAAAACAAGCTCCCAAGCTCCGTTTTAGGCTGTGATGGCTTCCTGCTAGTGAAAACAAGCTTGGGAGGGTTGCATGCAGACTTCCGGAGCTCCATTTTTGTTGGCAGAGGCACAGCGGGCTGGTCCTTTTTTGTTTCCCATGGGCCAGATCCAAGCCTTGAATTTGACACCCCTGTTGTACAGGGATCATAGCAGTGGTAGTACGCTGTCGATTCAACCCAGTTCGTCTGGACCAGTAGTAAAAAAAGACTCCCACGATCAGCTGAGAGGAGGAAAGAAAGCTTCCTTATCAGCTGAAAGGAGAAAGCAGAGAAAAGAGCAGGACTGGCCCTCCCACCCACCCCTGAGCTTTTATCCTTTATCCTCTCAGCTGACTGATGCTGCAGGCCTCAGCTGGTATGTGTAAAGCTGCACTCGCATACGTGTGTGCGTTCACCAAACCAATAGTGGAACAGGTAGGATCCCATTACTGGATCATAGATGACTGACCCTAATCCTAGAACATCTCAGTTAGTGGATGCTGTGGAAACACAATCAGGGAAGAGCCAAGAAAACAGATCCAGGCTTAAGTCAGGCTATCTTTTAACTTCCCCATTTGGTTTCGTCAGCTTTGTTGAACGAGGAGCCAAGATGCCGTAAAGCCAAGCAGAGCACGGGATGTTGCCTTTCCGCTTTACATGCCTAATTTGTTTATCACCTCCACTGAACATCCTGTCAAACAATTAAGCTTCTGCTGGGGTTATGGGGTGAGAAACTGGCATCCAAATAGTTTCTCTCATTGTTTGCCATTGACCACGGATCGAACTTCAGAGATCAACACTAACAAGGGGACCTCAACTACAACTGGCTGTATTTGTTGCATGCCAGTGGCAAATTAAGCCTATCCACAGAATTACAGCCATTAGTAATTTAGGGTGAATTTATCATCAAGCGTGGTCCTAGCACTGACAAATGCCAAGGAAATAATAATTGTGATAAATGTAAAAAGATGGGAGAGTTGGAGAGGTTGACTTCCAATTAAATGGGATTGCAAACCTAGATTTTATTTTATTTTTTTGGTTGGGAAGGGAGAGCATTTGGTTGATTCTGTCTTTCTTCAAACATCAATATTCTGAAAGGTCAAAGTCTGACCTCTATGGATGCCCATCAACTTCTGAAAGACTTGCTATGTGTAACAAGCATTTTGTGCATCTTATTAAAACATTTACAGTTTCAACTTTTGGGGGCAGACACGATTTTTTCCATTCTTAACTGTAATTTTTGACTCTATGGAACCAAACTCTGAAAGATAATGCTATAATTCACATTCATTCCAGTTTGACAGAATCTTCCAGTTCAAGGTTTATTTATTTATTTGTTGTTTGTTTGTCAAACATGTACAGGATAACAAGTATAAGTATGAACATAAACATGAACAAATATAGATAAATAGCAACAGTAAGGCAGGGACGGTAGGCACACTGGTGCGCTTATGCACGCCTGCTTTAAGGACCTCTTAGGAATGGGGTGAGGTCCATGGTAGACAGATTGAGGTTGAACCTGTGAGGGGTTGAGGCTGTAATAATGGAGTCAGGTAGGGCGTTCCAGGCATTGACCACTCTGTGACTGAAGTTGTATTTTCTTCAATCGAGTTTGGAGCGGTTTACCTTGACTTTGTATCAATTGTTTGCCCATGTATTATTGTGATGGAGGCTGAAGAAGTCGTTAATGGGCAAGATGTTATAGCAGACAATTTTGTGAACGATGCTTAGATTGAACTGCAGGCAACACAGAAGACTCCAGTCCAAGGCAGTGGTGGAATTCAATATTTTTTTACTACTGGTTCTGTGGGCATAGCTTGGTGGGCATTGCAGGGGAAGGATGCTGTAAAATCTCCAGTCAGAGGTGGGATTTGCCAATTCTGTGAACTACTCAAAATTTCCACCACCGGTTCTCCAGAGCTGGTCAGAACCTGCTGAATACCACCTCACTCCAAGGTTTTGCTCCTTCCAGCTTTCCAGCTTTTCCAGACCCAAAATTTCAAGCCTGGAGGCATAGGGAATTCTATTGTGAGTGGAGGAGTGGAATACTTTTCTCAAGAAGCAGGAACGTACTTCACCTTACCCCAAAGAAACATGTTGTTCAGTTGCTAAGTCATGCCCAACTCTTTGCAACCCCATGGACCATAGCGTGCCCAGGTCCCCCTGTCCTCCTCTATCTCCTGAAGCCCACCCAAACTCATGCCCACTGTGTCAATAATCCTATCTAACCATCTCATCCTCTGCTGTCCCCTTCTCCTTTGGAATAGAATAGAATGAATGAGCTGGAAAGGACCTTGGAGGTCTTCCCCTGCTCAAGCAGGAGAACCTATACCATTCCAGATAAGTGATTGTCTAGACTCTTCTTAAAAACATCCAGGGATGGGGAGCCCATGATTTCTGGAAGTGAGCTGTTCCACTGGTTAATCGTCCTCCCTATTAGGAAATTTCTCCATAATTCCAGGTTGCTTCTCTCTTCAATCAGTTTCCAACAATTGTTTCTGGTCCTGCCCTCTGGTGCTTTGGAAAATAAGTCTTCTTTGTGGTAGCTCCTCAAGTTTTTTGTTTAGTACCGCTATCATGTCACCCCTAATTCTTCTTTTCTTTAGACTAGCCAAACCTAAATCATGCAGCCTTTCTTCATATGTTTTAGTCTCCAGCCCTTTGGTCATCTTAGTTGCTCTTCTCTGAACTTTTTCCAAAGACATCTTTTCATGAAAGTCAACATTGCTCTTAGTATTTACTTACTAGCGGTTTAATAAATAGGGCACTATAATCCATCACGTGATCTTGATTCTGGTTTGGCTCTGCAACCAAACAAGACAGGCACAGAGCTTCATGATGATAATTGAACTGCAGAAAAAACAATTGCTACTAAACCTGCCTTCCATTGAGGGCCTTTATACTGCACAGTCAAAAGAGGGCGTGTGAAAATATTTACAGGCCCCTCACATCCTGACACAAATAACTGTTTTCAACTCCTTCCCACAAAACGATGCTATAGCACTGCCCAATGCTAAATACAAGGACAATTTTTTTCCTGAATGCCATCACTTTGCTAAACAACTATATCCATACTGTCAAACTATTTAGTTAAGACTGTATACTATTATTCTTCTCATCCTTTTTATATATTCTATGCTTCCAACTTTTTAAACTATAACCATGTTGTTCTATCTTTACAATGCATAGTTTTATTTCTCTCTACTATGATTGATTGCTTATTATACCTATATCATATTAATAAATATATGTATTATTATGATTTCTTAATGTATAGTTCATACTTATTTTTTCTTTATGTACACTGGAGTGCTTATACACCAAGACAAATCTACTGTTTGATAGTGTCAAATCACAATTGGCTAATAAAGAATTTCTATTCTATTCTATTCTATTCTATTCCATGTTTTCTATTCTATTCTATTCTATTCTATTCTATTCTATTCTATTCTATTCTATTCCATTCCTCTGTTTATACAACCCAGGATTATATTAGCTTTTTTGCCTTCAGTCTTTCCCAGTTCCAGGGTCTTTTCCAAGGATTCCTCTCTTCTCATTTGGTGGCCAAATTATTTGAGCTTCAACTTCACTATCTAAAGAGACAAGCTGGCTGGGGAATTCTGGGAGTTGAAGTCCACAATTCTTCAAGCTGCCAAGGTTAAGAAACGCTGCTCTAGTGGTTCCTGTTACAGACACAGGCAGCTTAAGACAGCTTGTCACCTGAGGTAAACTTCAAGAAGGTCCTGACTTTCATGGGGATAGAAGCTGACAGACCATTTAATCTTACTTCAATGCAGGGGATGATGATCCAATTTTCCATTATTCCCAAAGGCAGAAAATTAGCCCTAAGGGCATTTTTCTCTCTCTCTGTGTAGAACAATTGTGACATCAGAACTAAACAGAGTTGTGTGTTTGGGGAACCAAGTGTTTTCAGGGACAACTTCTGAAATATATCTAATTCTTGAATGCAAAAAGAAAAAAAGAAAGGCGTAATCCTAGTCTCTCCAGTCAAAAGGACAGCAGTTTTTCTATCAATATATTTCCAATATTTTAGAGATCTTTTCATTTAAAGACTTTATGAAGCGGCTCCATTTGAATATATGAATTAAATAATACAGATGGGTTGACATCAGCTACTGTCTGACTAAATGTGCTTTTCATGGCATTATTTGTAAGTGGTATGCTACTGCCATCATTCATTTTTAGATCTCTCTCTCTCTTTTTCATCTATCTATGTATCTATCTATCTATCTATCTATCTATCTATCTATCTATCTATCTATCTATCTATCTATCATCTATTTATATCTGTCTGTCTCTACCTACCTACCTATCATCTATATAATCTATCTATATCTATCATCTCTTTATTCTCTCCCTCCCTATTATCTCTCTCTCTCTTCTCTCTCTGTTTCGCCTTGTCACTCTAGTGTCTGTCTATCTGTCTGTCTGTCTGTCTGTCTGTCTGTCTGTCTGTCTGTCTGTCTATCTATCTATCTATCTATCTATCTATCTATCTATCTATCTATCTATCTATCTATCAATCAATAATCTATTCCCTCCCTCTCTGTCTCTTCCTGTCTCTCTATTATCTCTCTCTCTCTCTCTCTCCCATGTTTCTCCAACAATACACCCCCTCATAGGAAGACCCAGCATGTTCTCTAGGGATAAAATGAAATTAAGCCCCTCCCCCTAAATTTAGGCCTATTTTAAATCATACTAAATTGGGGAGGGAGGGCAGGGGAAACTTGCTTTTAGGAGCACCCCGCAGGCAAACACACCTCATCACCAGCCACTCCTAATGGCCGATCATGGCAGAGTGCGGAGTGCTTCCTATCCCTGCCAAGCGCCTTTACTGCAGTCCTGGGTATAGTGCTGGTTGCAGGCCGGGTCACTCGGCAGGGCAATTTAAATCATGAGAACTTTGGCACCCGCCGTTGCTGCTTCCTCTGCCTCTCTTGCTTTCCCTTCACATTCCTCCACTGGCAGCATTTCCGCTGCTTCTCGGGCAGGGGAGCCTCCTCCGTAGCTTCCACGGTTCCCGCCTGCACTGGCGAGAGAACAGCGGCAGCACCGGTGGGAACTGTGGAATGCGTTTCAGCTGCTTCTCAGGTGGGGGAGCCACCTCTGTAGTTTCCACAGTTCCCGACGGCGCTGGCGAGAGAACAGTGGCAGTGCTGGCAGGAACTGTGGAAGCTACGGAGGTGAAATGCTGCCGGTGGAGGAACGCGAAGGGAAAGCAAGAGCGGTGGAGGAAGCAGCAACAGCGGCACCGAAGGTCTCGTGATTTAAAGTGCCCTGCCAAGGCTGACATCCATGCTGCCGCTCACCTGCTGACCCAGCCTGCAACCAACACCATACCCGGGTCTGCAGCAAAGGTGCTTGGTGGGGGTAGGGAGCCCTCGGTGCTCCACCATGATCAGTTGTTAGGAGTGGCTGGTGGCGAGGCGTGGCTGCCTGCGGTGCGCTGTAAGCGAGGGTGCATGGGGGGGGAGAAATTAATTTACTTTCAAAAAAGAAATAAGACCTGGCCTTATTATATGAGAAACATGGTATCTATCTATCTATATCTAATCTATGATCTATCTATATCTATCATCTCTTTATTCTTTCCCTCCCTGCCTATTATTTCTTTCTCTGTCTTTCTCTGTCTTTCCCTGTCTCTCTATTATCTATCTATCTATCTATCTATCTATCTATCTATCTATCTATCTATCTATCTATCATTTATCTATCATCTAATCTCTATCATCATCATCTAATCCCCTCCCTTTAGACCAGCTCTTAATAACCTTTCCCCTTGTATATTTGGAGCATTGTCCTTTTATTCAATGTTCATTATTTTAACTGCCTTTTAAAAGTCTTTTGCATCCAGGACTCTTCCTTCTAAAGCAGCAGATAAACTGAAATAAAATAATTTCAGGGGGAATTGTAATGCAATTGGAATTTTAACAAATGTTTAAAAAGAGAGAGAAAGAAGCCTACATTTAACATCAGATTAACACCTACCAAAAAAAAACATTGTTGGTGATGAATAGGCAATTTTGAAACCTCTGTCTCCCCATCTACCCCCTTTCATTCCAAAGGAATTTATATTATCCAGTGAACAATTCAGTGAATATTATTATGGCATTTCTGATTAGCATGTCTAGCCCTGCAAAATAGGATGCACTTCAGGGCCACTGATTTTAATTGCCGCTTGATGATAGAAATCCATAAAAGACAAACCGTGAGCCAATTCTCTCTCTTGGGTCCTCAGTGGCACGTTTGTAAGAGATTGTTTTTGGAGGGCCATGAAAATAGGGTTCATTTTCATTTGCCTTTTGGTTTGTTTGTGAATTTAAGAGGAAATAAATAGCGGGAAAGCAGGTATAATTATGAAATCATTCTAGAGAAGAAATGTGTAATCAATGCTTTCTGAAAATGCCATTTTGTGATTCCAATCAAGGGGAGTATTGGCAGCTCAAGGTCGAAGGAGTTGCTGATACAGTTCTACGGAGGAATGATTGAGTCTATCATCTGTACTTCTCTGTCTGGCTTGATATGACAACTAAACAGGACAGGTACAGACTTTAACGGATAGTTACACCTGCGTATGGTTTGCCAATTGCACAGGGGCAGATAGGAAAGCACTCCAAAGGGTTAACATCATTGCCCAGAGGATCATGGGTTGCCCTCTTCCCCTCTTTGGAAGAGCTTTATCGCTCCTGCTGCCTTAAGAAAGTTCAAAACATTCTCAAAGATCCATCTCATCCTGGGCACCCTTTTTTTGAATTATTACCATCTGGCAGACGGTACAGAATAATAAAAACAAGGACAAATAGGCTGAAAAACAGCTTCTATCCCAGGGCAGTAGCTCTGTTGAATTCTGCTACATAGTGCAATATTAATGCAATATCAGGGGTTTTCAATTCAATTGTATAGAATGTGAAGGATGTGTGTTTATGTTTTATATTTTTATGTATAATACATACTGAAGATGGGATTTAATATCATTGTATGAGGTGCAATGATACTAAACTAAAGTCAACTAAACTAAAGTTAGGACTATAGGAAAAATATTTGCAACCAGCCTGCCTTCCACTGCAAGAACTAGAAAAAGGGCTGGAAAAAAAAATAACTGTACATCCCTCATACCCAGGACATAAACTGTTTGAATTTCTCCTCTCAAGATGCATTACAAAATAACTAGACACAAAAATAGTTTTTTCCCGCATGCCATCCTCTGCTGAACATCTCATTCCCACAGCACTGCCTTAGATCTGAAGATATTTACCCATGTAGTAGGGCCATATTGCTGTTATCCTCATCTTTCCTATCACCTTCTACTATTGGTCTCTTATGATTATATTACTTTGTTGTTTGCATGTGCACTGAGAGCCGATGCACCGGACACATATTCCTTGTGTGTCATATCACACTTGGCCAATAAAGAATATTCAAATTCAAATTCTAAATGAGGGGTCCTAGTGCTCTCTGAGTTTGGTTAACAGATAACAGATAATCAGAGTTGGAAGGGATCTTGTAGGTCATCTAGCCCAACCCCCCCATCCAAACAGGAGACCCTACACCATTTCTGACAGAGGGCAGTCCAGCCTCTTCTTGTGATGAAGCTCCCACAACTTCTGAGGGCAACTTCTGTTCCATTGGTTGATTGTTCTTATTGTCAGAAAGTTTCTCCTTATTTCCAGGTTGAATCTCTCCTTCTTCAGTTTGCATCCATTATTCCTTGTCTGGCCTACGGGCACTTTAGAAAATAGATTGTTTTGCAAGAAACAATTTTCTGCAAAAAAAAGAAAGGTTGTTTTTTTGCACACTTTCTAGGCAATATCATCAGTGCTGAAACATCAAAGAAATGTCTGCAACAAAACAACCAAGCTCAGAGAGCACCAAGAATTGTCATTTTGTGATTTTTTTGTGGTTAATGCTAGAGCCTATATAGAATGAGAGAAAATTAGTGCTGTGTACAACATTTTTTTTTCTAAGTTATTTTCCCATAGTTGTCATTCAGGTTCATGACTGAAAATTTGCTTTCAAAGGAGAAGAGAATGTCAGCTAGTACTTTATTCAATAATTTAGATAAAATGTGTTAAGGTGATTGTGTGAAGACTGCCTTTCACACTTCTAGTAAGTCTCAAGGGAAAAGGACATCAGGCAGAGACAATATCCCCCATGTTTTATTTTTCAGAGTGGGAGGTGTGGGAGATGCAGTGATGGGTAAAAAAACATGTCCTGGAAAGCAGAAACTCCCACCAACTTTAAGCGAAAAGTCTGCATAAAAATGCAATGAAGAGAAATTAGGAAGAACTCCTCAAACACTCCTCAAGGTAGAAAAGCAGGACCTTGAAGAAGGAACTTCAGCTAAATGGTGCAGCGGATGTCTTTGTGGTATGATGTTAAATTATTCCGGAGAACCACTTGAGGTCTTCAAATCCATAGAAAATCTATAGAAGATCGGAGGAGAATTAAGAAATGTGACCTGATTTCTTTTCAGAAAAAGCATATATTCCTTTTGTATCCAGCTTTGGATGGAGGAGGAGGAGGAGGAAGAGGAGAAGAAGAAGGAGAAGAAGAGGAAGAAGAAGAGGAAGAGGAGGAGGAGGAAGAGAAATGGTGATGGTGGAGGAGGAAGAGGAGGAAGAGAAGAAGAAGAAGAAAAGGAGGAGGAAGAGAACAAGAAAAAGTGAAGGAGGAGAGGAGGAGGAGGAGGAGGAGAAAAAAAGAAGAGGAGGAGGAGGAGGAGGAAGAAGAGGAAGAGGAGGAGGTTCTAATTACATCCACCTGTGGCATTTTGTTTTATCGTTTTAAAAGGAAGACCACGGTGAAGGGGAGAAGATATTCTCGGGGTTGCTTATCAAAGGATGGTATTTCAGAAGGCAGACTCCCTTGCCTTCATTTATAGGAACCAGCAATCTATGCCCAGTTCTTTCACCATCTGTCTACATTTGCAGCTACCTCTACATATTGTGCCAAGATCCTTCAAGCTTTCAAAAAGCAGCTTGCTTCGTTACAGAAATAAGGCCTCATGTATTTGTACACACGGTGCTCTCTGTGAGGTTCTTCATGCATGCGTGTAGATCGCTGGAGTTTTCTGCCCTTGTTAGCTGTACACTTGAAGGTTGGCAAGTGACTAGGGAAGGTGGCACGGATTAGGAAAGACCTGCTGTTGAAGAGAGGAGAGCGACAGAAACATTGCATCTGCGATGTGGTGTCTTTGGATTCTAACCTGCAGACCATGAGTCAAAAGATGAAGAGGTGTGTAAATTTGCTGCATTGGCTGTTTAAGACCTCATCAGCACATACATATGGAAGTCGAAGGAGCTATAGATCCTCAATAGAACTATAATAAAGTTGGAAGTCTATGGAGATCCTCAGTCCTTCAGGTCATGGTTGTCCCAAAGGTGCTTTTTCAAGAGGCAGCTGGACTTTCTGGTTTTTCTCTGAAGACATTTCGCTTCTTCTTGGATGAGAAGTGAAACATCTTCAAGGAAAAACCAAGAAGTCCAGTTGCCTTTTGAAAAAGCACCTTTGGAACAATAGAGTTGGAAGGGACCTTGGAGGTCTTCTAATCCAACTCTGCTCAAGCAGAAGACCCTACACCTTTCTGGACAAGTGGAGGTCCAATCTCTTCTTGAAAACCTCCAGGGATGGAGCTCCCACAACTTCCAGAGTCAAGCCATTCCACTGGTTAGTTGTTCTCTCTGCCAGGAAATTCCCCCTTTGTTCCAGATTGCATCTTTCCCTGATAAATTTCCAACCTTTACTTCCTGACCTGCCCTCAGGTGCTTTGGAGAGTAAATTGATCCCTTTTTGTCTGTGAAAACCCCTCAAATACTGGAAGGCTGCTATCATATCACCCTTAGTCCTTCTCTTCATTAGACCAGACATAGCTAGTCCCCTGCAAATCCTTCATAGCAATAGCACTTAGACTTACATACCACTTTACAGGGTATTACAGGCCTCTCTAAGCAGTTTACAGAGTCGGCTTATTGCCCCCAACAATCTGTTAAGTGGGAAGGTTCACTTCCCTGTGTACAAAATTAGCAGCCACCCCTCTCCTAGAAGAATGAAATATTTTGAGAAATATTTTAAAAAGCCAGAATATTATATTTCCCTAGATAAGAAAAAGCAGAAATATGCTTTTAAAGGCAGAAAGCAGTTCCCTGCCTCCAGCAGATATTTGGTGCCCATTGAGAAGGTCTGGGCCAGCCTATCTACAAGACAAAAGACTTCCAGATCCAGGGTGATAGGTTTAGGACATGACATAAAAGGATAAACCCATCTAGCAGCAGAACTCACCACATGGCACAATCACTTGAGGACATTGCTTCACTCGGCAAACTTCAACCAAATCTGGGACTCAGACAACCTATAAAGTTAGCTATGACTCCCTACAACAACCAATAGAATACATGTTCTTGCACAGGAACAGGAAGTTCAAAAGTGCAAAGCCCCAGAGAAGGTTTAAGACCAGTGGTGGACTGCAACAACCGGTTCTGTGAGCGCGCACACACGCCGTTAGAAAAACACCAATTTGAACCAGTACAGCTTTACCCTCTAGGACAGCTCCAGTAAGTAAAACAGCTGAGATGCGGAAATCCACTGTCGAACACTGGGCGCTATGCTGCCTATCCTAGAGCTCGACACACCTGAGGATTGGACCAGGGGTGCCAGGCATGTCAATGTATCAGTCCTGGAGCAGACAGTGTCTCACAGCACGGCCGGATGAAGCAGAATTAACCGGGATCTGGTGGGCAGCAGCAAGTGCACATGCCACTATTCAGAGCAGGGACAGACGGCTGAGCCACAAACCTCAGGGTGTGGAGCGGGGCACATACGCAAGGACGGATGCCTAGATTAGGCTGAGATCCACTGAGCTGCGCGAATCAGCTGAGCTGAAAAACACAGAAATATAGGACAGGATAGGGCGGAGGCAGATGGACAGGGCTAGCTGATTTTCGGAACTACCAGTTCACCAGAACCGGTCTGAATCGGAGCAGCTCACCACTGTATAAAACACCCCCACTCTTCATTCCATGTGGTCAGCTGCACCAGAGAACCATGTGCTTGGTAGTTCTGCTTCATCATTAAATCATCTTTCCGATCTGCCTCCATGTTTCCAGTGTCTTCCTCCCGGCTTGGAACTGAACCAGATGGATGTTTCTCTCAACACCTACAAGCCATCTTCCATGCGGGAATTCGTAGGCCCCGAGGAAGTCATAGGAGAAAGCTGAACGTGATTGGAGGCAACTTTCTTGTTTCATCTCAAAGCGAGATGAATAAAGCATCCCTAAATGTGTGTTGGTTTCTGTGGTTTTGTCCGCCCGGCAGAAGTTGTACTGCACGGAAAAATGCAACTAGTGTCCTGTCACGGCCCATTGGATCGCCTGTAATGGAGTTGTTTGTTTAATAGCCCTGCCCTGCAGGTTTTGCAAGAAAGACGGCGGCGTTTTCTATCGTTCCAGCCAAATGAAGAAGCTGCTCCATTTGGGGAGAATTATGTCTCCCCAGTCTTTGACTTCCTTTGAATGCTTTGGTGAAGCAGCGTCCCCGGGATCGAGAACGACGGCCATGACAGGGCATGGATAAGGAGGTGGGAATTGCATCCGAGAGTCCTTGTTACTGAAGAGGGCTCGGAAGCTGCGGTATCTAAGCATGTGCTGTGCCAGCCAAGGCTTTTTGAAAAGATTTTTATTTTTGCTTTATTTTAACCCCCCCCCCTTCCCAGTAGCATTGTCACTTGGCTGGATTTTTAAAAGCTTTGTTGCAGATATAACCTACCAAAAAGAGGCCCTCTGGTTAATAGCTGGATGAGACACCACCAGTTATTTCTCTCTCTCTCGCTCCCTCCATCTCCCTTCTTTTCTCCCTCTCTTTCTCCCTTTCTCTTTCTCCTTCCCTCCCTCTTTCTCTTTCCCTCCCTTTCTCTCTCACTCTCTCCCTCTTTCTCTCTCCTCTTTTCCTCTCCAATTCTCTCCCTTTCTTTCCCTCCCTCTCTCTCTCCCTTTCTTCCCCCTCCCTCTCTTCTCTTTCTCCCTCTTCCCTCTCCCTTTCTCTCTCCCTCTCACTCCTTCTCTTACTCTCCCATCCTGTCTCTCTCCCTTTCTCTCTCTCCCTCATTTCCTTTCTGTCTCCCTTTCTCTCTCCCTCTCTTATCTCCCTTCCTCCCCCTTCCCCCTTTCTCTCTCCCTCTTGCTCCTTCTCTTTCTCTCCCAAACTGTCTCTCTCTCCCCTCTCTCCCTTTCTCTCCTTCCCTCTCCCTCCCTCCTTTTCTTTCTCTCTCCCTCCTCCTCTCCCTCCCTTTCTCTTTCTCCCTTCCCTTTCTCTCCCCCCTCTCCCTTCCCTCCTCTTTCCCTCCCTTTCCCTCCTTTCCTTTCTCCCTCCCTTCCTTTCTCTGTCCCTCTCCCTCTCTCTCTTTCTCTCCCCCCCCTCTCTCTGAAGTAGGTAATAAAGAGCCACTTCTGAACTGTTGCCAGGAACTCAGGAATGTGTCTATGAAGTCACCAGCTCGACTTGAATACATTAAAGTCCCATCTAATGGAGGCCTGTGATGATGTTATTACTCTGCATGGCGATGAAGACTTTGATTCGGTGTCACATTGTTTTTACAGGCTGCCTCGTTTGTGGTATATTGTTCTTTTTCCCTGCTGCAAAACTAAAAGGGAAGGGTTACTGCTGGTGTCAAAGTTGGCAAAATGATGCAGGAGGTAAAGTTCACCCCCATTTGTTAACCTAAGGCAGTTTCCACTTTAATGTACCGAAATGGAAGCTTCCTGTTGTAGTTTGGCAGTGAGAAGAAGCTTTCTTGGTGAACGTTGGCCATTGCCCACTCTGGATGGCAGATGCAAAACGTTATATTTGTGCTCTTCCAGAAGTTTGCCTGTAGTTAGTAGCCAGAAAGAAACAGATGGCAATAAAGAGTTGTGGCAAAAAAAAAAAGGAAAATGAGGAATCACAGAGATGATATTTCTCTGTTGTTGTTGAAGGAAGGACTCCATCCTTCTTAGTTAAAAAAATAATAATAATCTAGAGAGGTCTTGCTTTTTTGCATTGGGAATGCTTGGAACAGGTTTTAGCTGTACAATTTGGGATGAACACCCTTTGAATGGTGTGGGATTTCCAGAGGAAAAATTGCAACTACAGGAACCAGGAGCCCTCCTCAGGTGACCCTGAGAACACAAGTGGCCTCAACAACCTTCTAAAAGGATGCAAATGACCTGCTGTCTGCAAGGAATATCAATCCTTCCATTCCCCACCATTCTGTCAGAGTTGAAGAAGCTTCTTCAGTGAGAAGGGAAAAATCTTCAAAAGAAAAAACAAGAAAGCCTAATTGCCTCCTGAAAAAAAACACCTTTGGGACAACTATGACCTGGATGACTGAGAATCTCTTAGAGGCTTGGAACAGGTGTTCTGAAATATTTCACATGTATTCAAGGATTTAAAAAGTGCAAAATTCATACCACAGGTAGTCTCCGACTTATAGCAGTTCATTTAGTCACTGTTCAAAAATACAGTGATACTGAAAAAGGTGATTTATGACCAGTTGTGGTCTTCAGCAGGTTCTGACCAGTTCTGGAGAACCGGTAGTAGAAATTTTGAGCAGTTTGGAGAACCAGAAATTTAATCCCTCTACTGGCCCTGCCCTCATCTCTTCTCTGTCTCCAGAGTCCCAGCTGATCGGCTGGGTCTTTTTTGGTTGCCCTGCACAGCAGAACGGAGCTGGAAATCAAGTTAAGTCAGGTGGGGAGGAATGGGGATTTTGAAGCATCCTTCCCCTGCCACGCCCACCAAGCCACACCCACCAAACTGCATCATGCCTACCAAGCCATGCCCACAGAACCAGTAGTAAAAAAAATTTAAATCCCACCACTGGCTATGACCATTTTTCACACTTACGACTGTTGCAGCATCCCAATGGTCACGCCATCAAAATTCAGCCGCTTGACAACTGACTCATATTTATGATGGTTGCAGTGTCCTAGAGTCACGTGAATCCCCTTTGGCGACCTTCTAGCAAGCAAATTTAATGGGGAAGCCAGATTCGCTCAACAACTGTGTCCCTGACTTAATACCTACAATGATTCCCTTGTGGCAAGAAAGTTCGTAAAACGGTGCAAAACTGACTTCAGAAATGTTCCACTAAGCAACGGCAATTTCGAGCTCAATTGTGGTCGTACGTCGAGGACTGCCTGTAAATAATTTCTCAAGCAGTAAACAAGGAATTAATTCCATACCGAGAAGCTGGCGACATGGAAGTGATCAGGCAGATATTCTGGTATCCATTGATAATTTCCCTTCTAGACTCCTTTTTGGTGATAATGGATCTCATTACAATAATCGCTTCTTTATTCTTGATGACTTGCTTGCCATGACAGGGACTCTCTCCTTTAAAGCTGACTTTTACAACCAAACATTTATAAAAGGCAGAAGATTCTTCGGCATTATAAAGGCAAGGAATCAGATGGGTCGAAGCGTAATTAGCGTCAACCCAACAAAACTATTTCAATTAAGTCCTTTTCCCCTTGAAACCTCCTAATTTCAGATGGAAGGTGGAATTCTGAAGTCCTTGCCCAGTCAGCATTGCCAATTATTCCAAAGCCATCGATATCTTTCCATTTCTAATGAGGGTGTCTAAATAGACAATCCACAATTTGCTTCATTTCCATCCTAGAGTTACAAAAATGTGCATCAGCTACAACACGGTGAAATAATAATGACTCCTCCTCGTGGCAGGCAACTCTGACCTTGTTTTTACTTCCACACTTACTTCCTATGGCCCTATTTTCTTCGGTTTTCTAAGAACAAGTTCTCAACTTACCATAATTTGTTTAGTGCCGGTTCTAAGTTACAACAGCACTGAAAAAAGGGACTTATGACTGTTTTTCCACAGTTAATGTCCGTTGCAGCATCCCCATGGTCATGTGATCAAAATTCAGACATGCTTGGTAACTGACTCTTACTGATGACTGTCACAGTATTCAGGGTTTTGTTATCCCCTTTTGCGGCCTTCTGACAAGCAAAGTCAATGGGGGAAACCTAAGTCACTTAACAACTGTGTTACGAACTTGACAACTGCAGTGATTCACTAAACAACTGTTGCAAGAAAGGTTATAACGTGGGGCAAAACTCACTTAACAACAGTCTCTCTCTAAGCAACAGAAATGTTGGGCTTAGTTGTGGTTGTAGTTGTGCTATGTTCCTTCCTGCTTCAAACATTGTACCATCATCCCAGTGCCAAAGAAGCCCTCCATCAAGGAGCTGAATGACTACAGACCAGTTGCTCTAACATCTGTAGTTATGAAAAATATTTGAAAAGGCTTGTGCTGTCCCACCTGAAAACCATCAGGGATCTGCTGTTAGATCCCATGCAGTTTGCATACCGAGCAAAATAGAATCGAAAGATGATTCTGTTAAATGGCTCTGCATTACATCCTACAACACCTTGAATCTCCAAATACCTACGCAGGGGTCCTCTTTGTAGACTTCAATTCAGCATTCAATACCATCATTCCAGACACTCTTCTAAGTAAATTAAACCAACTAGCGTACCTGAACACACTTGTAAGTGGATCATAAGCTTCCTAACAGACAGGAAGCTAGGCAAGAATCAACACGACACCTGTACAATCAGCACAGGGGCCCCCGAGGCTGTGTGCTTTCTCCACTTCTCTTTCTCCCTATATACCAATGACTGCATCCCAAATGATCCATCTGTTAAAATACTGAAGTTTGCTGATGACACAACAGTGACTGGTCTCATTCGAGACAATGATGAATCTGCATACAGACAGGAGATTTACAACTTGCCTCGTGGTGTAACCGGAACAATCTGGAACTGAACACACTCAAAACCATAGAAAATGGTGGCAGACTTTAGATGAAACCCTCCTATACTACCACCTCTACAATACTAGACAACACGTATCAACAGTAGAGACCTTCAAATTTCTAGGTTCTACTATATCACATGACCTAAAATGGACGCCTAACATCAAAAACATCATCAAAAAAGCACAAACAAAGAATGTTCTTTCTGCGCCAACATCAGGAAGCTCAAACTGCCCAAAGAGCTGCTGATCCATTTTTACAGAGGAATTATTGAATCTATCATCTGCACTCTGTAACTGTCTGCTTTGGTTCTGCACCAACAAGACAGGCACGACTTCAGAGGATTAATTAGGACTGCAGAAAAAAACAATTACTACCAAACCTGCCTTCCATTGAGGCCTTTATACTGCACGAGTAAAAAGAAGGCTGTGAAAATATTTACACATCCCCACATTCTGGACATAAACTCCTTCACTCCTTCCCTCAAAACGATGCTATAGAACAACTGCACATCAGAACAACTGACACAGGATGTTTTTTTTCCAAATGTCCTCACTCTGCTAACAAATAATTCCCTCAGCACTGTCCAACTATTTACAAAGTCTGTACTACTATTACTGTTAATCTTCTCACCTCTCCTTATACCCATTCCCTCCCACCTTGACTGTTTCCTAGTATGATTTGATTGCTTATTGTACCCATGACTATTATTAAGTGTTGTACCTGATGATTTTTGACTCTTGACAAATGTATCTTTTCTTTCATGTACACTGAGAGCATTTGCACTGAAGACAAATTCCTTGTGTGTCCAATCACACTTGGCCAATAAAGAATTGTTCTATTCTTCTTCTAAATGCTTTTGCTCTTTGTTGTGATCCGCTGGCAGCCTGCGGAGATGGCAGCAGAGTCGGACAGTGGAGAGGAACATGGGCCAGTCCAGGACTCTGGAGAGGACTCGGACAAGGATCCTGCATCCAATACAGAGATGGGGTCGAGCCATTTGGGAGTTATGTGCTGGCTCTGGAGCCTCCGATAGCAGCGAGGCAGAGGAACAAGGGGAACTTGTTCCCAGTGCACATGTGTGCAGAGCTGCCAGAGGGCAAGAACAGTTAAGACAAAAGGGCGACTCGGGAGTAAGGCTTGGAGGTAATTGGCCCTTCCATAAGACATAAAGGAGGAGTAAAGGGACAGGAACCTTTGCAGGAAGCAACTTTGTTTTTAGTGGTCGGTATGAAACCTGAAACTCTGTGTTGAATTTCTGCACTGTTTGGCTTTGTATAACTAATTGGAAATTTGGTCATTGGCAGCATTTCAAAGAAGATAAAGGTGCGTGCTTGTCAGACTTATCCTGAAGGACTTTGGCAGGCTTCCATGGGATTCTTTACAAACTTTTTGAGACTCATTACGGGCTGTGAAGGACTATAATTCGCAGCCGTTGAAATAAAGAAAAAAGGGTTTTGGGACTAACCTGTGTTTGCTAATGTCTCCATAAGCCTTGGTCAGAACACTCTTGCTCTACAAATGGTTGTAAAGATGACCTGTATTTAAATGCTTTCCACATTTAAAAGTCGTGCAGCCCTAAAAAGTTTAGCATCTCAAATATGCTAAGAAAGTTTCTAGCTGATTTTTCTGCTTTTTAAAAAAAGCAATGCTTTTTTTAAAAAAAATGATAATAAAAAGATACAGAGGCATGTTCTATTGGCACTTGATCAAAGGCTCAATCACCTGGTTTTACCATATCAGAGATTACAACAGGAATAAACAATGAACCTAATGCCTTTTGGGCTGCCAGATTTGCACCTGTAAATATCCACATTGTTTTTCCTGGAAAGAGAAACCAAATTAAACTCTTGGGTTTTTCACAGACTTGATGCTCTATTTTCCAATTCTATTTTCCAATCCAATTCTTCTCCACATCAGCAACATTTGTATGTCGCCATTGTGGTGGGCCTCAGAAGAATAGGAGGTTTCAGGTTTTCTGAAATGTTCTTCTCCTCAATGGCCCATTCCCTCCACCCCTTGAGGGGTAGAGGAGTCTGATTTGTGTAGTGTCCTCCCCAATGCTGTCTGTTCTTCCGCAAAGTGGCTCCCTTCCCTCCATGCATGATAGGAACATGTGGCCGAGATGTGATGCGCAGCTTTGCACGCTGTTCATCTTTCTTCTCCATCTGTAGCCACTTTGGTGTTGACACTGTTGGAAGGAAATATCCATCTGGTTCAGTTCCAAGTGGAGAGAAAGACACTGGAAACATAGAGGCTGATTGGAAAGATGGTTTATTGGTGGACAGGTCCACATGATTTGAGGTCCTTGGCAGCTGAAGACATGGAGGAGAGAGAGAGAGATTTATACGCTCTCTTGGGCCTTGCCCTTGAGCTTCCTGTTCCTGTGCAAGGAATGTCTTCTATTGGTTGTCACATTTCTAGGGGTCTATGCAGGGGTCATAGCTGAGGTTGTCTGAGATAAGTTTGGTTGAACGTTGCTGGGTGATGCAATGAAGGGGCTTAGTTGTGAGCTCTGCTGACAAATAATTCTACTATGTCCTGGAAGGTCATGTCTTAATCCCATCACCCTGGAGCTGGAGGTCTTTTGTCTTATAGATAGGCTTGCCCAGTTCTTCTTAATGGGCACCAAATATCTGCAGGGAGCTGCTTTCTGCCTTTAAAAACATGTTTTTCCTTTTCTCATCCAGGGAAATATAACATTCTGCCTTTTAAATATTTCCTAGACGATGTCATTCTTCTAGGAGAGGGATGGGTGCTAACTTTCTACAACACAATACATTGGGATCTGCCGTTTATGTCACAAACACCCGCGTCAACACAAATACAGTAGGTGGCCCGGGGGATACCTCCGTTTCCGAGTCACTGTGAGTACTCAGAGGAGTCTACACACCCTTCCAAATGGCTGAGCTTTTTGCATTTCAAAGCAGGGCAGAGACCCAAAGAAGGGGGCGAGAAAGGCCCACCGGGGTGGAGCTGAATTGGGAGGGCTTTGAATGCTCAGCCTTGGCTCAGATGGCAAGGAGCACCGAAATGCTCCACATAGTTGTTAGTGGAGGAAAAGGGAGCATTCACGATCGTTTTAGCATTCAATTAAAGAGGCTTTTAAAAAGATTTTTTAAGAAAAGGTTTTCTGAGGGACCATCATTCCATTTTTTCTTCACTGTTTCTTTTACATACGTTTGTCATATTTCGGTTCTGAAAAGAGCGTCTTCTTGTTTTCTTGCTTGCTGGCTCCTTCCTTCCTTCCTTCCTTCCTTCCTTCCTTCCTTCCTTCCTTCCTTTCTCCGTCCATCCCTCCCTCCNGCCCTCCCTCAACTTCCTCCTTCCCTCCCTCCCTCCTTCTCCCTGCCATCTCTTTCCCCTCCCTCCCTCCCTCCCTCTCCCTTCCCCTCCCCTCTCCCTCCCGGCCCTCTCTCCCTTTCCTTCCTTCCTTCCTCCCTCCCTCTCCCTTCCTCTTCCATCTGCTCTCCTCCTTCATCTCCCTCCCTTCCCCTTCTTTAATTTATAAGTTTACTTTTCAAGTAAAAAAGAACATTCTGGTAAGTTTGGTTGTCTGGATTAGGCATTCCCCTCAATATAATTGAGAAGTTATTTTAACTATGTCATCGCCTGGGCCTATTTTGGATTAAAATTAACGCTATGGGGTTAGTGGAGTAGATCAGCTGATCCTCTTTTTGGAGATCATTGATCCGCTGATCCACAGAACCAACGACCTGTTCAGCCAGTTGTGGCAGAGTCATCCTTATACGGTTACAGACTTGTTTTACCCACATCCCAAAGTCATGGGAACCAAATCTTGCTGTTGCATTTGCACAATATTTTGTGCCCAAAACAACTAAACCACATTGTGTTTTTATAGCATGGTCTGGTTCATACAATGTGTAAAGAGGGTGAGCTGGCACTGGCAATACACTGAAACAAATGAGCCAATCTCTGCACCTAGGAAACTATTTACATGCCTATTTAAAAGTGGTGTCCTTGCTCCTTACATCATTTAAAGCTAATTGGTCTTTATTTATGGTCATATTTGGAAGCACTTGGCTATGTTTCACTTTAAGGCAAGCTGAACATTGTCACTGTGGAGCCAGATGGGCAAACAAACAGGAGGGTAAACACGCAACCCCAGGACAAGGCAGAGTAGATTCCTGCTCCTACTTAATCGGAGGACACAAGCTGGCTGTGGGTGATGGGCCCTGTAGTGCAAAATTGGCCACTTGGAAGGTTGATTTGGATGATGTCAGACATCTAGAAAAAATGTTTCCTTGTTTGTACCCTTGTCTTCTTTGTCTATTGGGAAGAAAAAATGTAAGAAAAATGAGGTTATGTTGGAAGGAAACATAAAATATAAAAAAGGAAGCAAGAAAGGAGGGAGGGAGGGAAGGAGAAAGGGAGGATAGGAGGGAGTGAATTGAAGAAAGGAGGAAGTGAAAGGGAGGAACGAAGGAGGGAGGGAGGGAGAAAGAAAGGGAGGGACAGATGAAGGAAAAAAAGGAAGGAAAGGGAGAGAGGAAGAAAGGAAAGGAGGAAAGGATGAAGGAAGGGAGGGAGTGTAATGGATTGGAGTGAGGGAAGAAAGGAGGGAGGAAGTGAAAGAGAGAAATGAAGGAGGGAGGGTGGGAGGGAGGAGGGAAGGAAGGAAGAAGCAAGGTGGCAGGGAAGAAGGTATTTATTGATAAATAAGTGAATGAGGGTGAGACAAATAGAATGCAACCACCATGCAGCCATGTAACTAAATCCAGGCTATTCCCTGCAGTGTGATGGGTGTGTAAGCATGATCAACTCTCCCTCTTCTCCCCCTTCCTCCCCCCTCCCCACAAGCTGCAGGGCCAGAAGGTGGGGTGGTGCCTTTGGATAATGACAGCAGAAGGCAAAGGAATACAGACAGCTGGCAAACTGTCCCTCTATGCTACCCAGAAAGCAGCAAGGAACATCCAGAAGCTGCGATGGCTGAATGGCTCACTTTGCAGGGAAAGGGGAAATAAAAATCACAACTATTCAAACCCCCCCCCCAAAAAAAAAAACCCCACCCAATAAACAAAACAAACCATTGTGGTCCAAAGTTCCGCTGCTGGGGTCCGCACCATATAGACCCCAAAAAAATTTCTTTTGTTTAAATAAAGAAATAAAAATCCCTTCCAAGCTTTTGCCAAATGGTTTTGCACAGAATTAATGTGGGGACATTTCTATTCTATTCTATTATTATTTCCTATTCCTATTCTAATTCTTATTCCTATTCCTATCGCCTATCCCTAGTCCCTTATGCCCTATCCCTATCCCTGCCTATCCCTATTCTCTATTCTTTCTATTTATTCCCATTCCTATTCATTCTATTCCTACTCTCTACTCATTCTATTCCTATTCCATTCCATATTTTCTATTCTATTCTATTCTTATTCTTATTCTATTCTATCTATTCATTCCTATTCTATTCCTATTCTCTGTCGCTGGTCCTATCCTATCCTATCCATCCCATCCCATCCATCCCACCGCATTTCCATCTATTCTATTCCTATCGCTATTCCCTATCCCTAATTCCTATTCCTATTCCTATTCTATTCGCTAATTTATTATTCCTGTTCCTATTCTATCTAATTCTATTCTATTCTATTCTATTCTATTTCCTCTCCTCTCCTCTATTCTATATTCCATTCTATATTCTATATCCTATCCTATCCTATCCTATCCTATCCTTATAAAGCGGTATATAAGTCTAAGTGCTATTACTATTGTTCTATAGTCCATTCCATTCCTATTCTATTCAAAATATCCTCTCATGCAAATGAAAACCATCCCCATTTTTGTGGCAAAAATATTGTTGAATCATAGAGATGGAAGGCACCATTGAGGCCACCCAGCCCAACCAGACTTTGGCACTTTCTCATCTTGGTTGTTTGCTTGCAGACATTTCCTTACCCAAACTAGGTAACATCCTTAGTGCTGGTAAGGAGCAGGATTTACGCTGTATGAGCACTGGCAGACGATGTTACCTTGTTGGATAGTGAAACGTCTGCACGAAAACCACCAAACTCTCTGAGTGCCAAGTTTCCCTTATTTCAACTCTGAGATACAAATACAGGTAATTCTCGACTTACAACAGTTCATTTACTGATCTTTCAAAGTTATAACGTCACCAGAA
Source organism: Laticauda laticaudata (assembly GCA_004320025.1). Classification (NCBI taxonomy): domain Eukaryota; kingdom Metazoa; phylum Chordata; class Lepidosauria; order Squamata; family Elapidae; genus Laticauda; species Laticauda laticaudata. Next base: position 7,078 of record BHFT01030454.1, on the reverse strand, counting down.
AAAAATTGACTTACAACCATAGCAGCATCCTCATTGTCACGTCATCAAAATTTGGATGCTTGACAACTGGTTCATATTTATGACGGTCGCAGTCTCCCGGGAACTTGTGACCTTCTGACAAACAAAGTCAATGGGGAAGCCAGATTCATTTTACAACCGTATTACTAGAGCTGTGGTGGCGCAGTGGTTAGAATGAAGTATTGCAGGCTGACTCTGCTCACTGCCAGCAGTTTGATTCTGACTGGCTCAAGGTTGACTCGGCCTTTCCATCCTTCCGAGGTCAGTAAAATGAGGAGCCAGATTGTTGGGGTCAAATTACTGACTTCGTAAACTGCTTAGAGTGGCCTGTAAAGCACTATGAAGCGGTATATCAGTCTAAGTGCTATTGCCACTAATTTAACTGCAGTGATTCCCTTAATGACTGTGGCAAGAAAGGTCGTAAAACGGGAAAACATTCACTTAACAACTATTTCACTTAACAACAGAAATGTTGAGCTCCAAACTGGGCTCAAAATTTGTGGCTGGTAAGTCCAGGACTTATGACTGTATTCTCCTTTATCCAACTAGACGTCCAGAAAAACAAGACCTTGCCAATTTCTTCGGTTAATGAAATGCAGCATTAAATTGATCTTGTTGTTGGAGGTGTATTCAAACATTTAAGTGGAAGTTACTTTCTTGCAATTTAAACCCATTATTTTGTGTGGAACTCTGGAATGATGGAGAATAGACCTCCTTCTGGGTGACAACAAGCCTTCGTACAAGTGAAGACTGCTAACACAACCATTCCCAATCTGTTCTGAGGGCTAATTGTTCCCAATATCTTTAGTTTCTACCTTATAGATCCTACCTGTTGCTCTTCTTTGAACCTTTTCCTATCCAAATCCCTCTTAAGTATGGCGCCCTCAACCGGACACAACATTTAAAATGGGATCTGACCAATACAGAAAACAGTAAAATGAAGCCCATATACTTCACAATCTGAAAATTATATATTTCTTTCTTTTTTTCCCCATATATGTTTTATTTTTATTCATAAACATTTTGAATACAGTATATTGTCAGGACATATCTGTCAGGATTCCAGTAGTTACCCCAATTAAATCATGAGTCTTGAGCCAAACTTCCAAAACTTCAAAAGGATTTATTGGGAGTAAACACATCTGGTGCTGCCTGGGTGTAGCCGACTCTGAAATACATCATTCATTGTCACTCTTGACCCTGGTTTTTTCCCACCCACTTTGTGTAACATAATACATATTCTCCAGTGAGACACATCGATAGCCAAGAGGCATCAATCAGGTTCTCCAGTTAGAATTTTGCGCAGCAGAAACTTCAGTCACCTAGTTGCTATCTTTGAAAAACCATTTATGGAATGCACTTTCGCTTTCCAAGCTGCCACACTCTCTTTCACACCCCTTTCTCCCCTCTCTTTCTGTTGGCAGCTCTAAAAAGACCATAGAAATATTTTATGAGATGACAATATGATTTACAAAGTAGCAAAAATAAAACAGAGATATTAACATATATACTAATAACAATAATAATGGTATAACAGAGTAATTTTAACTGAATTTCTCTTTATGTTAACTTATTTGTAATCCTGATAATTAAATCAACATGTTTATAATTATAAACCCTCTTTATATTTAATTCATACATAACAGTAGTCTTTCTTTACCTAATTTCTATGTCTTATCTCTAACTATTCATAAAATCTATTCCATGTTAAGTAATATTCTGTGTCATCTTTATCCTTTATTTTTAATGTCAATCTATCTATCTCTGCACAGTCTAATATTTTCCAAATTACATTCTCATCTGATGGGGTGTTCTCATTTTTCCAATATTGCACAAATACAATCCTTGCAGCTGTCAATACATGCAGGACAACTATATATTTCTTTTGCTGATGCCTAGAATTAAAAACTTGCTTTTTTTGCAGCTAATTCATATCACTGACTCAGAGTCAGCTTGACTTCAGAAATCAGTAATTTTTTACACAATTCCTGATTTTGGTTTCTCAAGGGAAGAACATGGCATTCTTTTATTTTGACAGCTTCTCCAACATCACAAGGTCATTCTGACTTGCATTTCTGCCTCCAAGAGAATTAGAGATCTCACCCAAATTTGTGTCATCTACAAATCTGAGAAGTGCACTTGCTCAGCTGTTGCCAGGACTAAATCTTGTGGTATTTACTTCATTGAAAACTCCTTCCAGCTCGATGAGGAACTTCTGAATTGGTGACTATAACATTTATATTTTTAAAATGGGTTCACTTAGGTATTGTGATCATGTAAATGTACAGTATGTATTGTCAAATTATGTTAGGAGAAGAAAAGAAGTACATCTAAAAAGGACTTTAAAAAGTGAAAAAAATACAATAGGAAAAAAATGAAAATATAATATATAATAATAATTTCCTGTTGCAATTAGAGCTAATTTGGTCTAGAGCAGGTGTGTCAAACTCGATTTCATGGAGGGCCATAACAGGGTTGTTTTTGATCTCGGGGGGCGGTGTGTGTGTGTGTGTGTGTGTGTGTGTGTGNGGGGGGGTGTGTGTGTGTGTGTGTGTGTGTGTGTGTGTGTGTGCCCAGGGGCATGATCAGTGGGCATGGCCAACATAATGTCATGCTTCGAGGCTCCATTTTCAACCACGATGGCCTCCTGAAGCCCTCTGCCAGTGAAAATGGAGCACACGGCCTTGGTTTTCACTGGCAGAGGGCTGCAGGAGGCCATTGTGGCCAAAAATGGAGCCCGGGCGGCAGTGGTGGGATTCAAATTTTTTTACAACCTGTTCTGTGGGCGTGGCTTGGTGAGCGTGGTGTGGCTTGGTGGGCGTGGCAGGGGAAAGATACTGTAAAATCTCCATTCCCTCCCCACCCCACTAACCTGCTTTCCAGCTCCGTTCTCCTGTGTAGGGCAACCAAAGAAGACCCAGCAGATCAGCTGGGACGGACGGCAGAGAAGAGATGGGGTTGGCGGGGCCAGTCAGAGGTGGTCTTTGCTGGTTCTCCAAACTACTCAAAAAAATTTCCGCTACCGGTTCTCCAGAACTGGTCAGAACCTGCTGAAGACCAACTCTGCATGAGTGATGATGTGTTGAGACCCTTGGACTAAGAATGAATGCCACCTCTGCCAGGTGGGCCTTGTGTGACCTCCCTGAACTCCATTTTTGTAGGCAGAGGCACCGCGGGCCAATCCTTCATTGTTTCCAGGGTGGCCCATTAACCAGATCGAAGCACCCCATGGGCTGGATCCAGCTGCCAGGCCTTCAGTTTGACACCCCTAGTCCAGTGGTTGAGGTCCGAGGTCCGAGATAAACGGGCTTTAGTTTAAATAAACAGGACAAATAAACAAATCAACCAGCAGCGAGTCAAATAGAAACAGATCCTGAAAAATCATCCAGGGTGCTCCATTTGTGAACATAACAGGGCGTTGGTGGCGGTGGGGAGCGGCTTTAATGATGGAAAGTTATTTAGTGCAGCATGGAGTTAATTGCTTCTAATCACTGCTTACATCCATCTGGTTTTATGGTAGACAACAAACCTCTTCATCGGATTTGCTCATTAGGGATACTGTAAATCACAGAAATATCCTGGCATTTCACATATTGTGATCCTATTAGCCAGGCTGCATTTCTTGCCTAGCATCATGGCAGCGTGGCTATTAAGATGCAGTCAGATTTGGATAACCGGTTTATTTATTTATGTTAGTGTTTTTCAACCTTGACCACTTGAAGAGATGGGGACTTCAACTCCCAAAATTCCCCAGCCAGCCACTTTATGGTCCACTTTATGGATCTAGTCCTATGTATATAGTGGCATTTTAAAACTATTTAACTTACTAAATGTTTTAGATAGGTTTTAGACTAGGTTTTTAATTATTATTATTATTATTTTAATTTTTAAATACTTGTAGTGTGATTGTGATGTGGTGTTTTTGGGCACTGTGCTGGAGTAGCTTTCAAATTTCATTGTATTTGTGGAATGCAATGAAAATAAAGGTAAATTCTAAATTCTAAAATGAGGTGGGGACTTCAACTCCCAGAATTTCTGAGAATTGGAGTCCACAGGTCTTAAAGTAGGCAAGGTTCAAAAATACTGATTTATTAGCATCCATTGTGTAGCTGGCCATATCACAAAGATGACTCTTGGGGACACAACTTTTTTTTTTTTACATTCCTGTTGTGGGTTATGAAGTACTGTCTTTTATTGAAGTTTTCCTTGAAGTTTAGGCAGGTGCATTGCCATTTTGGGTTCAAAGCATTATGGGAGAAAAGACACCAAGGCCTCTTCCAGGTAGTCCTGAGCTTACAACCGTTCATTTAGTGGCCATTCGCAATTATAACGGCACTGAAAAAAGTAACTTATGACTGTTTTTCACACTTACGACCGTTGCAGCATCCCCATGGTCATGTGATCAAAATTCAGACGCTTGGCAACTGACCCATATTAATAATGGTTGCAGTGTCCTGGAGGTCACATGATCCCCTTTTGCGACCTAACAAGCAAAGTCAATGGGAAAGCCAGTTTCGCTTAATGACCATGTGGTTAATTTAACAGCTGCTATGATTCACTTAACAACTGTGGCAAGAAAGGTCATAAAATGGAGCAAAACTCACTTCCATCTCGCTTGGCAACAGAAATTTTGGGCTCAGTTGTGGTCATAAGTCAAAGGCTATCTGTATCCTATTTTTCTCCCATGACTGAGTTTTATTACATTAAGCCCTTATCTAGGCCTAGCCTTCCTAAATTGGGCTGCATTTGGAACTCCTTGGCTTCATTCATCCTGTTTTATCCCTATTTCGCCCCCCCCCAAAAAAAAACCATGTGCTGTTACTTTGCAAAACTTATAAAACTTTATAAATTAAAACACCACCCTCTGTGTGTTTTAATTTTAAACAATGAAAGTGTGTGTAATCAGAAAACTGAAACTCTTTTTTAAAGTATTCAAATCACATAATTGGGAAGGACTTTTTAAAATTCCAGAGTGGTTGAATGTATTATAATGAGATTTTAAAAAAAAGTTTGTGAACATTTCTTAATGTACAGTGGAGAGTGAGCACACAAATTGCTTTTTCCAGCAATTAATCCTAAATTAAGTCCATTTATCTCATCAGTACCTGCCATCTTAGAAATTGAATTTCTTTTCTGAAGAGGGAACTTCAGAGAGGAATAAAATGGTGTAAGGTAAAGGTTCTCTTCGCACATATGTGCTAGTCGTTTCCGGTTCTAGGGGGTGGTGCTCATCTCCATTACAAAGCCGAAGAGCCAGCACTGTCCGAAGACGTCTCCGTGGTCATGTGGCCGGCAGGACTAAACACCCAAGGAACACAGAACGCTGTTCCCTTCCCACCAAAGGGGTCCCTATTTCTCTACTTGCATTTTTTACATGCTTTCAAACTGCTAGGCTGGTAGAAGCTGGGACAAGTGATGGGAGCTCACTCCATTATGTGGCGCTAGGGATTCAAACCGTCAAACTGCAGACCTTTCTGATCGATAAGCCCAGCATCTTAGCCACTGAGACAATGAAACTAGAACATAGAATAATAAGAGTTGGAAGGGACCTCAGAGGTCTTCTAGTCCAACCCCCTGCTCGAGCAGGAGACACTAAACCATTTCAGACAAATGGCTGTCCAGTCTCTTTTTGAAAGCCTCCAGTGATAGAGCAGCCACAACATGTGAAGGCAAGTCAATTTACAGATTGATTGCTTTCACCATTAAAAAATTATCCTTTGTTCTAGATTGGTTGGTTTCTAACCATTGTTTCTTCTAACCATTGTTCCTTTTTGGTCCTTTGGGGAATAGTTCAACTCCTATCCAGTTCCTGCAACTGTTCTTCATATGTTTTAGCCTCCAGTCCCCAAATCATTTTTGTTACTCTTTTCTGTACTCTTTGCTAATTCGAAACTCTACTAGATCAGATGATTGTTCATTGTTGGCATAATCCACAAAGTGTTCTGGTTCACATTATCAGCGATTAACAATATGGCCACCTCCAGATGAAGATTCAGATGTGCGGTTTAAAGGCAGTAACTGGCATCTTGAATCTCACCCAGAAGCACACTGAAAGTCTAGTGTAGCTTGTGCAGCAGTTGTGTTGCACAGATTAACTTTGGAGCACCCAGAACTCCATGTGCTACCAGATTCTGCAGCAGTTGCATCTTACAAAAGTTCCTCAGGTCAGGTCCATGAAGAGTGTGCTGCAATAATTTAACAGGAAAGTCACTAAGGCATGAGTGATGATGTGTTGAGACTTTTCGACTAAGAATAGTTGCGACTGGCATGCTGGAAGAATCCATGCAACATCCCCCAGCCACAGACACCTACTTGGTCAAGAACTTTGAGTCCACCCAGATTTTGAATCAGTTGGTTCTGGGAGAATCGAAGCCCATCAAGATTTAAGGTGTGTCATTCAGGACCACCATTCTGGCAAAATACACCTTCCAGAAGGTTTGATAGCAGTTTAATTTGCCTCTTTTGTGTTGTCCGTTTATTGTAATGCAATTAAAAATAGGCAGAAGAGGAATTTAAAGATGGTAGCCAAGGCAACACCTCACGCTTCTGTTGGCTAATTAAACAGATGCTTCTGAAATAGTTCAAAACAAGTAAATGAGGAAAAAAACATACCAATGAATGAACTTCTTTCCTGTTTGCTACAAAAGCATTTGGAGGATCATTCAACCTGTGGGGAGGGAGGCAAGTACACAGAGTCAGCCTCTGAGTGTGAAATATTGGAGTGGTTTGTATATTCTGTTTCCAAGTGTGCAAGCCAGATAAGCTAAAACTTTGGAATAAGAGTTAGCCTAAAATGAAGCTAACCAGGGATGGGATTCTACCAATTCGCACCTATTAGCTAGAACCGGTTGTTAAAGCCCCTGTCACACAGCACCAACGGATGGAAAGATGATGTAAAACGGAGAGAAACACTTGCCATCTGTTGGTTAACGCGATCCATCCGTTCTGCACTCACTGCGTCCATTTTTCATCCTCTCTATCCATCTAGCATCCGTCGACTGAGATTCCATCCGCTCAAAAAGTTTTGAGCTGCTCAAAACTTTTTGAGCGGAAAATGTAT
>BHFT01030453.1:0-16489 GCA_004320025.1 Laticauda laticaudata | reverse complement strand
ATCTATCTATCTATCTATCTATCTATCTATCTATCTATCTATCTATCTATCTATCTATCTATCTCTATATCTATATCATCTATATCTATATCTATATCTCTATCATATATATATATATCTATCTATCTATCTATCTATCTATCTATCTATCTATCTATCATCTATAAAATTTTCCTTCAAGATACTTAGTGAACAGTACATTGTCTGGGTCAATTTACTTTGTACAAAATCTGGATAACAATTATTACATTAATTAAATATACATAATAATACTCTTTCAACTTCTCAGATTTACACATACATTGTAATTATAATGTATTCAATTTTGTGTCAATATATAAAATAGTGTTTTTCCAATTTCTATTTTCTATTGTCCACATCTCTTCCATTCCCTGAATTGGACACGCACTCAGAGCTTCAAGATATGAGTTTACAGTGCAATGAGGGGTGAGCTTCCTTCTTCTACTGTGTTTTGGGCTACATGGCTATGTTGAATCATTGCCAGCTTTATTGTGGCTTTTCTTGCCCGTAAATTACCTGACAGCTTTAATGAAGCCAAGTTCATCACCTTCAGCATGGCTTTTTGCAATGTGTGGATCTCCTTCTTTCCAGCCATCTGAGCACAAAAGGGAAAGCCATGGTAGCTGTAGAGGTCTTCTCATTTTGTCCCCCAGTGCTGCATTATTGGGATGCATATTCATGTCAAAATGCTACATCATTGTTTTTAGGCTTGACCTCAACCACAGGGAGCAACTCATAAAGAAGAATTAGCAAATCATTTTACGAGGCTTTGTGAAATTGCTCACAAAAAAAGAGAAATATTGTTTGCTATCCATAGGAGACATATAGAAATCATTAATTAAATCATTAATGATGGAGCATCCACAACTTCTGGAGGCAAGTCATCCCACTGATTAATTATTCTCACTTTCAGGAAATTTCTCCTTAGTTCTAGGTTGCTTCTCTCCTTGATTGGTTCCCACCCATTGCTTCTTGTATTGCCTTCAGGTACTTTGGAGAATAGATTGACCCATTTCTTCTTTGGCGCAGCCCCTTAGACATTGGAAAAGTGCTGTAATATCTTTTATTCACTATTGTATCATATGATTACTATTGTATCACATCATAATATACTATATCATAGTATATTATATTATATTATATCATAGGAGGAGGAAGGTGTGTTACATATCTTCTCTGCCTTGAGTTATTTGCAAAAAAATAATACAAATCAGATTACAAATAAAATAAGTAAATAAATAACTAATATTTGGATGGGTAGATTACTAAACTCAAGGTAATGTCTAATGAAAATTTTGAAATATCAGTAACATCATTGTTATTCTTTCATTCTTCAACATTCTTTCACTGAAAATGTGAATAAAGCCTCCAAAAAAATTATTGGCTTATTTGTCAGACCTGTTATATATGGAAATTTGGCTTATACACCTAAGAATATAAAGAACCAAACTGAAGCCATTTTGTGTTAGCTATCTGAACCTTTTAAAGATCAGAACATTTATGCAACATGTTTACTGCTAAAGAGTTATGCAGAATTGTGAAATATCCTGTCCTTGGCTTAGTTTACTGGGGCATCTTCACATTATAAGACATATCAAGGGATATTTACTAAAAGGAAGTATCTCCTTTCTCCTAAAACAGGTTTAGGGGTCTGGTACTGCAGTACCTTATAGAATAAAGCATCATATGGGCCCTCAATTATCTTAGTCTGTTGATTTATTTTTGATATATTCTCAGACCTTAATGTGTAAAAATGTTTCCTCTTCTCTACTAAACAATTATATTCATTTTATATGGAAAATGGAAACCCGCTCCATTGTAAGGAATGAACATTAACTTCCACACTTGAAGCTCTTTTCAATTGCCGTTGTCTCTTAGATTATTTTTATTAGCATTTGCTCATTTGAAAAAAAGTTGAACCTCCAATTGAACCACTTATTCTCTCAAAAACAAAATAATTATATCCTACAGGAATCACCATATTTTTTTAACTAGGTCAAAACATCAAGGACTGTACATGAAGTTATTTAAATCCAGGAACAATTAAAGTATATATCTGGTTATAAAGTAACTCTTCAATCCCAGGGAGATTGGCACAAAGGGATAATAACGGCTCCATCTGATTCATTTCTATAAGTTTCCTCTCATCTCTTCTTTTCCAGAACATCTGTTCAATCCTAATGACACTCAGCATACAAAGTTGCAGACACATTGAAATTTAAATGGAAAATGGTGGGATTTCTGATTAGGTGCATTGTCAGATATAAACCTTGGATGAATCATTGAATGAACCATTGAAAAACAAACTTCCTTATGGACAGGAGGCACAAATATTTTCACTATGACAAATGCCTGAAGATGTTGTTCCTTCTGATGCTCTTGGTGCAGAAAGTAGTTGTTCTGAGCTGCCCAGCGAGTAATGCTTTCCCTGTTCTCCATGAGTGGTACCAACCTGGTGATCTCATCGTGGGTGGGATGGTTTCTCAGATAATTCACAACGTTTTTGGAATTGAATTTAAAAAACATCCTTCTCTAAAACGTTATGATTTGCCACTGTAAGGATTTTTTTTCTTTCCATTCATGTTCTAATCTTAACCAGGTCTCCCAAAATTGGTTCTGTGACTAATAGTTCTTTGAGAATAAATGCATGTTTCTTTAATATAAACTTACTCTTGCTTCCTTGCCTTTCAAACTTATCTGATTGTGGGAAAATAAATCATTTCATTTGTTAAAATCTAACTCATGAAATATATGAAATTATGGTGCAAGAATTCTTTTTGAGAAATAATTAATATATATTATCTAGTCTGTGCAATCACTCCTCACATAATTTACATATTTTAAAAGAGTGATACTTGATGGCTGTATTATATTTTATGCCAAACTGATCAAAATAAATGTCATAGCTTGAAAAAAAATCACAACTTATTCTATACATATTTGTTGCAAATCATGTAAATGTTATATATGGTTCGCTTTGGGAGAACATTTAGAGAGTGTAAGATAACAAAAATTATCCAGGCTACGCAGTCATTCCACGCATAATTTACATATATTAAAAGAGTGATACCTGCTGGTTGAATTCTAAATAAATGTGATAGTTTTGGGGGGAAAACATTAACTTTGTTCTCTAGTTATTTGCTGCAAATCAGGGAAACACTTTACATAGTTGAAAACTATACAAATTATTAGTGTTTTAACAAGATCCTCATCTTCTCATTTACAAAAGAGACAGAAATGGTTGTTACTCATATACTAATGGTTTCAGCATAAAAGAATTTTCAACTTATTTTGTTCAATGGGGTTATTTAAATTATTTGCAGTGTAATAACCAAATTCTACCAACATGTCCTCGCCTTGGCCTTTGCTGTGAAGGAGATCAATGAGGACTCCCAGATCTTACCTAATATCACTCTCGGGTTCCACATCTGTGACAGTTACTACAACCCAAGGATGACCTATCGCACCACTCTGGACCTGCTTTTCAAATCCCAGGAATTTCTCCCAAACTACAAATGTGATAGCCAGAAGAATATCATGGCTATCATTGGGGGACTAGGTCCTGATACATCATCCTTTATGGCAGAAAGTGTACATGTCTACAAAATTCCACAGGTAGATTGTGGTGTAGTGAGAGAGAAATTTCTTTTGCAATTCATAGTAGATACTAGTTGTTTACCATGCCTTTCTGTCGGAGTTCAGTTAAATACACTTTTATTAACCCTCTTCTGCTTTTGCCACAATTCAATAGACTGGATCAAGGTAATCTCACAAAATCAAAATATTTTATTACAATCATACATGTATTTTGAGAGCTAACCAGCAATAGGTCACAACTCTTCATACTACAATTTGCCTGGTATATGATAAAAGTAGTTTAGTGTAAAACTCAACTATTCTTCTTAGCAATTGTTGAAGGATTTGTGTGATAGGGTCAGTTAGTATTTTGCCATGCCTTCTATGCAGATTTCAATTGTGCTTTCTTTTCTCTTCCTTCTGCAATTATTTCCACAACTCAATATGTTGGCTCAAAATAATCAGTCAAGAAAATCAAAATCTTTTATTACAATCATAAATTAGAAAATTTAAATCACAGTACAAAATTAATCTCATTTGAGAAGGTAACATGATGTTTTGGATTGACTACTATTTGTGATGAAATCTGGAGCTGTGTGAAGAGGAGGATAGAAAAGGCTGGCTAGCACATGGAACATAGAATAATAGATTTGGAAGTGATCTTGGAGGTCACCTAGTTCAACCTCCTCTTTGAACAGGAGACTATACCATTTCAGTAAATCACTATCCAATCTCTTTTTGAAATCCTCCAGTGATGGAGCACCCACAACTTCTGAAGGCAAGTTGTTCCATTAGTTAATTGTTTTCACAGTTAGGAAATTTCTCCTTAGTTCTAGATTGCTTTTCTGTTAGTTGCAATCCAGTGTTTCATGTCTTGCCTCTTGATGCTTTGGAAAATAGTTTGACACCCTCGTCCTTGTAAGAGCCCCTCAAATATTGGAACACTGCTATTATATCTCATGGTTTTAAGAATGATCTCCTTTCAGCCACTTCTTTCCCACCCCCAACTCAAAGCTATCAGCATTTTCACTGCTGCCCACAATTCAGCTCTGTATTCCACCAAGCTACCCAACAATAGGTGATAACTCCCCTTGGTAGTCTTGGTTGGATCTGATAACTGAATTTAAATTCAACTGATTTGCATAGAAATTGTTGAAAGATTGGAGCTATTGGTACTTTTGGAGATCTCTATAATAATTGTAGTAAATGAAGACATGATTAACCCTTGTTATTCCTCCAGAATCTCATGGACATAGTCTTCCATGTGTAAGTACTTTTTATCTGCTACAAACAAGGGAAGAAGGTAATCCAGTAAGTCTAGCTCTTAAAAATCCCTTCCTTCAGCTGAGAAAAGATTACAAGCTCAGATTTTTAGCAAATTTCCAGAAGTTCTAAAGGGATGAACATAGTGTAACTCTGTATTTGGAAACTTAATATGGTTATAATGTAAGTAAATTTCAGATGAGAAAATATTTCATCAAGGAATTTTAGTTGCTCCTCTTTTTCATCAAATGTCATAATCTACAAAGAATTGGACAAATGTTCGATGTAGGGAGAGTTTCATTAAATTTCTAACCGGCAGTCTTCTTCACACTTTCCCCATGATTTTCATGAATAACAAGTTTCTCTTTCGTTTGTTTAGTTGACTTATGGTTCCTTTGCCCAAGAAGACTTTCCAATTACTGAGTTATTTCACATTTATTGCATGGTCCCAAAAGAGGAGCATCAGTACACTGGACTTATACAACTTCTCCTCCATTTTGGATGGATGTGGATAGGAGTCTTTGCTTTTGAAAATAAGGTTGAACGTTTTTTGCAGAAATTGCAACCATTGCTTTCACAGAATGGGGTCTGCTTAGCTTTTACACAAAAGATTCCACAATATCTTGACTTGGAAGACTTGCCTGAATTGTCTAATTCAATCTCAATTGTTACTGATAAACTGAAAGATCGAAAAGCGAATGTTTTTGTTGTCCATGGGGAATCCATCACAATAGTGTGGTTAAGAACTATCATGTTTCTACATGATCCTGAAAATAAAGAGAGTGCATTATTTGGAAAGGTTTGGATCCTGATGAATCCAATTGATTTCATCCTGATGGGATTTCAAAGGAGTTGGGATCTCCAGGTGTTCCATGGGGCTCTTTCCTTTGCTGTGCATTCAAGAGACATTCAAGGCTTCAAAGAATTTATTCAAGTCATCAAACCTTCAACCAACAAAAGTGGATTTCTTCAAGAAGTTTGGCAACAATTGTTTAATTGTCTATTTTCAAAGGCAGACTTGGTCAATGAAACTTGTACTGGGGAAGAGAATTTGGAGAATCTGCCTGCACCTCTGTTTGAATTTCAGATGACTGGCCAAAGCTACAGTATCTACAATGCTGTTTATGCAGTGGCACATTCTTTGCATGAGGCAGTGAGATCAAAATCCCAACCAAGAGAGATTCAAAGGACTGGATTGTCAAATCTGCAGCCTTGGCAGGTAATCTTTTCCTGCCATACTTATCTTGTATTTCAATCATTCACAATTTAATACAGCTTATTTACCTGGTCTATGGTCACAAATCAATAGAGAGATCGAGGCAAGAAAGCTGTTAGTTTTATAAAATAAAAGGATGAACATAAACCACAAATTTCCTAATTTCCGTATAATCAATGGGATTTACTATATGCATCAATTTTCATTGTATAAATAACTTTTTACCTTCACATGGAATTGGCCTCCCTTGTGAATTTCTCCAACTGGGTTCCAAGAAGAATTCAATTAATTACACTATGTCTGAAGGCAGTCTCTCTTCTTTTTTTTTGCTTGTGAATAATGATTCTCAACAGAGCTATGATGGTGCAATGTTTATAAAGCAGTACTATAGTCTACTTATGTTGATTGTCGGTTGCCAGCCATTTGGCAGTTTGATTCCTACTGGCTCAAGGTTGACTCAGTCTTCCATCCTTCTTGAGATAGATATGTGCAATATGCTGACTCTCTAAACTGCTTAGAAAGCACTGTGAAGCAGTATGTGTTTGAGCATCACCAATAGAGCTTTTTCAAAAGGCAACTGGACTTTCTATTTATTTTTTGAAGATGTTTTGCTTCCCATCCAAGAACCTCTTCAGCTCTGACTGGATGGTGGGGAATGGAAGGAGTTTATTTGCAGACAGCTGGTCATTTCTATTTTTCTAATGAGTAGGTAAGGTCATCTGGAATCATGAAGGTCACCTGGTGCAACTGGGTATGGAGCAGAGATGGGATTCAATTTTTTTTACGACTGGTTCTGTGGGCGTGGCTTGGTGGGCATCGCAGGGGAAGGAGACTGTAACATCTCCAGTCAGAGGTGGTATTTGCCTGTTCTACTCAAATTTTCCACTCAGTTCTCCAGAACTGATCAGAACCTGCTAAATCCCACCTCTGGTATAGAGCCTTATTGTAACTGTTGAAAGGACTATGTTGTAAACTGGAGATAGATGATGTTGTCTTCAATTTTGACCTAGATAGCCTCTTTAACCTCTCTTTTAAACAAGTGGCCCTCTCTGTCCAAAATGTAGACTTTGCTGTCTTTATTTTTTTTTATTGTATTTTATTTGGTTTGTCAATTGCTTACAAGATAATAGTTATAAGTAAAAACATAGTTATGAATACATGGATACATANCAGGGATGGTAGGCACATTGGTGCGCTTATGCATGCTCCCTACAGACCTCTTAGGAAAGGGATGAGGTCAATAGGAGACAGTCTAAGGTTAAAGTTTTTGGGGTTTGGGGAAGAAACCACAGAGTCAGGTAGAGTATTCCAGACATTGAGTTTGGTGCGATTAACTTTGAGTTTGTATCTATTGTTTGCTCTTGTATTGTTATGCTATCCAAAAGAATGGTCTGTGTCTTTTGAATGTTGATGGACTTCTGAATCTAGTCCTGATGGGTTTGTTCTCTTATGTTATGCCATGTGCTTATGAAGTGGTTGTTTTCTTTCCTCAATGGACAGATCTGCACATAGCTCACTGCATTGTACTGGATATACCATATTGCTAAATTTATGTCAGGATGCTTTATCCTTCAGATGGAAAGCTTCTGCCTTAGTGTTTACTTGGGTTTGTAGTGTACACTTCAAACTTTGGAGATATTATTTTGGCTGAAGATCCTCCTTAGCTTTTCTGATATGCCTGCAAGATATGGAATGGCAATGTTGCTTCATTGTCTGTTATGGAGGTCTTTTGATATTTTTTTTTAATTTTTATTGATTTTTAAAACAAACATGAAGAAACAAAACATAAAAACATCAAGCCATCTTCCATATATATACATACAGTGTGCCAGTTGGTTTACAAATTGTTTTGTCAAATTCGTTTTTGTGCTCCATTTCGTAGTCTTAAATTACAATTGACATTGGTATATACTCTCGTACTTTTCGAATCAAATATTAAATACATTAATATAATTATTAA
Source organism: Laticauda laticaudata (assembly GCA_004320025.1). Classification (NCBI taxonomy): domain Eukaryota; kingdom Metazoa; phylum Chordata; class Lepidosauria; order Squamata; family Elapidae; genus Laticauda; species Laticauda laticaudata. The sequence continues at coordinate 8,453 of BHFT01030453.1, read as the reverse complement.
TGCAAATCAGATTTACTAATATTTATTTACATTCATGTTTTTATGAAAAATAATTCACCTATTTTACTTAATTTTGTTTATTTAACGGTTCATATTGATGAAGAGCTATCCCACAAAATTAGATTCACGTTTTGCGGAAAAACAAAAAAAGAAAGCGTAGGAAAAAATTTTTAATTAAATAACTTGAAAATGGGCACTTGAAATACTAGCTTTTTAACATATCACCAAAGCAAATTAAGGCACTTAATCATAGGCGGTGAACAAGCTTTGTATTGCCATTGTCATAAAATTGCAGACCTGGCCTGAGATCTTGAGTCAGTCAGTCATGTTCCGCCACGTCTCCGTGGCGAATTCTCCAGCCGTTGTCGTCGAAAGGCCGCTGTGTTGCGCAGAGCCAGGTCTTCGATCCTCAGAATACAAGTGGTAGTCGGCTTGGTGCAAGATCGGGCGGCTGTAATGGGCGGATGGGGAAATTTCCCACTTGAAAAGCATTCAGGACTCCTTGCAGTGCGCGATTTGCTGTGGTGTGGTCGGGCATTGTTCAGTGGCAAAACAAAATTTTTGAGCTTAATTTTCCTCTATGCTTGTTCTGATTGCGTTTTCCTTAGTTTTTGCGCAATGTTTCAAACAATACCCTCAGACAGAGTTGTATTTGTTTGAACGCAATGTTCCACAGAAAATCCGATATGAAGCACAACACGTTTGCGCATATCCAAAAAACAGTCTGGCCATAATCTTCCCTTTGCAAGAGAACGTTTGCCAACATTTTCTTGGGTTTTCTGGGGGGAACTTTGGTGTGCCCCCGACTGCATATGAGACTGCAAGTTTGGTCTCCGCAGTTCACAGTGTTTTGAGCCAAGTCTCGTCGGTCTCCAGTTACAATTCCGACAAGAAATGAATCTCCGTCTGTTGGTCGTAAGAGTGTCAGAAAGTGTTAAATGATGCGCGCGCATACTGCCTTGAGCTCTTGATGGGTTTTCGTGTCGAGTGATTTTTTGGGCACTATCTTGCACAAAAATTTGTGGTATGACCTAGCCTTTTTCATGCAACAAGAGCTGCGTGAAATTTGGTGAAAAACTAAGCAAAAGAGTCTGTTACTGGTGAAACGGCGGTTTTCAAACGAATCTTGTTCATCAACGTTTCGTGACGCAGTTCATCAAGTACAATGCCTCGGGACGTCCACTTTCGGGGTGCGTGGCTTCTACGCTACGCTTAGTATGGTTACGCTTTTTTTGTTCCCGCGATGTTGTTCATTGAACGTTAGTCAATAATTTTAAACCTTAAATGTCACCATTGGTGCAACTCCACACCGTTCAGTGTAAGATGATTGTCCGCATAACACTTCAACAGTTGCGCCGAGAAAATTACAATTCCGTATATGGTTTTTTTGCCAACAAAAACCCTTATGCACTGAATCGCACGACTAGACACAGCAAACGTGCACGGGATTTCAATTGGCAGCACACAGTTTCAAACATTATGCTGTGAAATAACAGGCAACGATACGAACCTCCCACTCAGCACAACTAGAAATGCCAGAGCTAAGGCGGCAAGACGGCACTAGACCAAAGATGGCACGCCTAGCTCCGACCCTCTTCTCGCTCCAACAAGCAAAACGTATCTATTTTGTGATAGCCGCCGTGCGTATCATGCCAAATCTTCTATCCTAAAATTATTTTGTAGATCTTTTACTATATATGTTAAGGTAAAAGTTTTCGCGAATAAAAGTTATCTCTGGTTTCAAATCTATATGCTTTTTTGTACAGATTTTTTTCGCAACCACGTGTGGATTTTAGTCCAATTTTTTCGCATCGCACAAGTCCCCACATATGGTAGATATGAGCAGATGTCCTGATGACATTTCAAACATTTTCGCCATTTATCTTGAACATTCTTAGCTATTCTTGTCGGGGGTAAAGGTGCCACCTGTAATAACATCTTATAAACAGATTTTTTTTATATGCTGTTGACCATCAATCATTTTAAAATTTTGAAAACCACAGTTTTTTGCCATTTCTCTAGATTCAAATGCCATATCCAAACCCCTTGCCCGCCAAACAAATCATATTGTTTTTTTATAAACTTGTTCTTTTCTAGTTTAATTTCTAATAAATATCCATACAATTTTATAATCACCTTTTTCATCGGTACCTGTCAAAATCTTATCTAATCAGTCAGTTTATCATAGAAACCTTCTGTTTTAGAATCTTTGTCATAACCTTGAATGTATTTGCACATATGAAAACAAATTCATCTTTATACTTTGTTCCTCTAATTTTTGCATAGATTTAAAGTTCACCCTTTCATTCTATATTTCACCATATCTATTTGTTCCTTTTTGTATATTATAGATAAGAAAATGTTTTTAATAGTCGATTACCAGACTGGAATTTCAAAATAACATTGACTTTAAATCTTCTCCCAGTTTTAACCACAAAGACTCCTGTGTATAAATGTCTTCTAAAGTACCCCTGTATTTTAGTTCCTTTAAAGCATAAAAAAAAAAACATGCCACCCAAACAACAGATCATGTCCTTCATTATATGTCAACAACTAGTATTTCTTAATTTTATCCATTCCTTAACCACATCAAATTTGTAGCTTGATAGTATAACTCCCAATTAGGCAAACCAAATCCTCCTCTTATTCTAGCATCTTGCAAAAGTTTTAAACTTTATTTCTCACTTTCTTACCTTGCCAGTATTTTCAACACAATTTTATTTAAATCTTCAAAGTAATCTTTTTCCAAGCCCTAATTGGAATAGTTTGGAACAAATATTTCCAATCGCCAATTCATATTATCAAATGCCTTCTGTGCATCTAAAAATATCAAAGCCATTTGTTTTTCAGGATGTGCCTCGTAGTATTCCAAGGTGTCTAAGATTATCTCTCATATTGTTTTTAATTTGGTCTCTTTGGCAGAAATCCATTTTGATCAGGATGGATAAAATTGTTTAAGTATTTTTTTAAGTTTTTCTGCCAATATTGAAGGAAAAATTTTATAATCTGCATTTAGTAAGGAAATAGGTCTATAGTTCTTGATTTGTAATGGATCAGGCCTCCTTTTGGAATAAATGTAATATAGCTTCTGACCATGATTTAGGTAATCCTCTTCTTTAACATAACTTCATTCATAAACATCTAGCAATAGAAGGTTCAACAATTTTTGTAATGTTTTATAAAATTCTGCTGAAGTCATCTGGGCCTGGTGTCTTTCCATTACTTTGCTCTTGGGTGCTTCAGTTAACTCCCTCATCGTTTTTTTGCTTTCTGACATTGTTTCAATCTTGTTAGGTATCTGGGGTAAATTAGCATTCTGTAAATACTGTTTAACTCTTTCATCATCAATATTCTCTTTTGTGTAATAGTTTTCATAATAGTCTCATATGATTCCTTTCTTCTCTTTACTACGCATAGCAAGCTTGGCCTTGGTTGTCTATTAATTGCAATGTTTTCCTTGATTCTTTCTCCTTTTCTCAATTTATATTAACCATCTACCTGGTTTATTTGCATCTTCAAAGTAGTTCTGTTTAGCATCTCTATTTCCGTGTGCCAGTTCTTCTTTTTCTATTAGACCCCATTTTATGTTTGGTTAGATCCATTTTTAACTTAATGGTCCTTTTTCTGTGGCATTTTCTGTAACTTCTTTTTCAAGTCTGTTATACTCATCCTCTAATGCCTTAGAGACTAATCTTTTCATGGTATTTCTTTTCCTTGTATAGTCTATTAGCAAGCCTCTGGCATATGCCAGTTCTTTCTCCATCCACTGTGTGAAGTCTTTTTTCCTTATAATATAGTATTATTTCATGTCCATTTAGATTCTTATTCTTGTCCTTTGTCCTTTCCTTTCCATTTGATTGTCATTTGATTGTGATCTGAGCAAGTACTTGTTTCAATATTTATTTCTTGAATATTAGGTTAACAGTTCTGTTGACATCTATATCATATCTATTCTGGAATCATGATAAATGTCTATTTGAGTAGAATATATATTGTTTGGTTTTAGCATTTCTTTCTCTTCCATGTATCTCTCATGTAATCATCTACCATTTTAAAAAAAGATTTAGGGAGGGTCTTTCTGTTTTGCTTTATTGTTTTTTGTTCTGTATAGTCCAGCACACTTCAAACTTTGGAGATATTATTTGGGCTAAAGATCCTCCTGAGCTTTTCTGATATGCCTGCAATGTATGGAATGACAATGTTACTTCATTGTCTGTTATGGAGGCACTGCTGTATGGTCTTTTGAGATTCGATGAAGTCCAACTTGGGGTAGCCACATATTCCAAGGACTTTCTTGATGTGTTTTCTTTCTTTTTCTTTTCCATCTTTGCTGGTAGGCAGGGTTCTGATGACTCCCTAGTTGCCTTTTTGAAAAACACGATGACATCCACGACCTGGATGACTAAGAATCTCCACAGATAAGTCCAAGTGCTATTGCTATCCAAAATTATCTTCAGCCAGTTCTCCATTCTATTTCCCCTTGGCTCATGAATATTTTAGAGTTGGGAGGTAAATCTCTCCCTCTCTCTCTCTCTCTCCCCCTCCCTCTTCCTCCCTCTCTCTCTGTCTCAGATGATAAAAACTGGCTAAAGGAAATTTATTAGGGCTCAGGATGTCAAATACCTTAGTATTAATGAAGAAGAAACAATGTAGGATGAGCTTAGATACGGTCCAAATTTAATTGCCTAGTTGTATAAAATAGTGAATATAACTTATCTGAATTAAATGTTATATTGTCAATACCTTGTTTTGATTTTGATTTGATTAACTGCTGTTGTTTTGCCCCCCCACCCCGAAGTAACATTACATTAATACCAGAACAGACCTGTGTCTTTCTCTGAAATATAGATTAGCTATATTCTAAGTGTACTTATTTGATATTTATATTAAAGCAATGGGAAGAATGAGTAAGTGAAAGTTAAATATACTGACCACTTTTTCATTATTATCCTCTCTCTGTGTATGTGTGTATGCGTGTGTGTCTGTCTATGTCTGTCTCTCTGTCTCTGTTCATCTCTCTCACATACTCTCTTTCATTCTCTTTCAAGTAGCTCCATTCATTTCTTCAAGGCATTTATTTTAACAATTCAGCTGGGGAGAGAATGTTCCTGAATGAGAAAGGGGAAGCAACAGCTGGATTCGACATCACCAACTTGATCACTTTTCCAAACAGATCCTTTCAGAGAATTAGAGTTGGAAAGATGGATCCTCATTTTCCCAATATGAAGGAATTAACCATTAATGAAGAGGTGATTGTTTGGCACCCAGCTTTTAATCAGGTGTGGACTCATCGAATCAACTCTTCCTTGATCCATTATAATCCCATATTGAACATAGTCTCTGAGAAATCTAATTTGTCATTTTTGAAATGGCATTTTCTATACAAATATTGTGTATGATCAAGCTTTCATCAAATTGACAAAATGACATTACAATTTAAAAGACAGTTATTCATATTTGGGTTGCCTATCCATTTCAATCACAGGAGTCACGGCATTCCCATAATATTGTAATAACATTTTTTTTTAATTCACCCTGCCATTCTTCAAACACACCCTTTGCACATAATGTCAAAATTTTAATGGATATGATGGCTGAGTGGTTAATGACTATGACTGATAGGTTTGAGAACTGAGTGCTATGCAATATGGTGAGCCATTACTGCCTCAGCTCCTTCCCACCTAGGAATTCAAAAGCATACAAACGTGAACAGACTCACAGGTACCACTTGGTGGGAAAGTAACAAGCTTCCTTGTGCCTTTGGCATATAGCTATGCTGGCCACATGATCATGGAAAATATCTTTGGATAATGAGAATTCAAATATTTTTCCTTCCACCATAAAGGATAATAATTCAAACTGGTTAAAATTTTCTTTTACATTTATCACCAGGTACTTCCATTTTCTCAGTGTAATGACCATTGCTCCCCTGGATACTGGAAGAAAGGATTGGAAGGAAAACAATTCTGTTGTTACAACTGTGTTCCATGTCCAGAAGGGAAGATTTCAAATCAAAAGGGTAGGTTAGACATTTCAGTTGTCCTTAGATATACCTAAGCAAATTGTAATACACTACTTGAGTGTAGCAAATAGTTATGCAAGTTCTTCTAGGTGCATATTCATTTCTATAACTGTAAATCTCAACCTGTCATTCTGAATTCAAAATTTGCCCATAAGTGCTGAGCTCTTATATCCACCTTGACAAGTTTCTTCTCCACATGTTTTGGAAAAATGGGAAAAGTAAAAATAGTTTAAATTTTAATATTTTTGAAAGTGCCAGACAGGACTGCATTTCATAGACTAAATGCCAATCCCATTGTGCTTCTTTTATAGTGGTCCTAGCTGATTCAATGATGGAAAAAGTGCATTTCCATAAAAACGTGATCCAACTGATAGCCAGGAAAAAAAAACTTGAGAGGGATAATGGTCGGCACCCATAAGAAATATTATTTTCAAAAATATAGAATATATAAAAACATGCCTTGACTTTTCTTTCAGATATGGATGACTGTTTTCAATGTTCAGAAGATCATTATCCAAATAAAGAAAAGAAAGGATGCATCTCAAAACTGCTAGTTTTTCTAAGTTTTGATGAAACCTTGGGAATTAGTTTAGCCACTGCAGCTGTTTCTTTCTTCTTCTTGGCATCTCAGGTACTTGGAACTTTTATTAAGCACAGGGATACTCCCATTGTGAGAGCCAACAACCGGTCCCTCACCTACACCCTTCTTGTCTCTCTTCAGCTCTGTTTTCTCTCACCTTTGGTCTTCCTCAGCCAACCTGGCAAAGTGACCTGCCTTCTCCGACAACCAACTTTTGGCATCACCTTCTCAGTGGCAATTTCAAGTGTTTTGGCCAAAACCATCACTGTGGTTGTGGCTTTCATGGCCACTAAACCAGGATCTCAGATGAGGAAGTGGGTGGGGAAAAGACTGCCTTTTTCTCTTATCCTCTCCTGCTCTCTTCTACAAGTATGTATTTGCATTCTTTGGTTGTTGATATTTCCCCCATTCCCTGAGCTGGACATGCACTCAGCGCTCCAAGAAATTATTTTACAATGCAACGAAGGCTCAACTTTCTTCTTCTATTGTGTCTTGGGCTATATGGGAATCTTGGCCATCGCCAGCTTTATTGTGGCTTTCCTTGCCCGTAAATTACCTGACAGCTTTAATGAAGCCAAGTTCATTACCTTCAGCATGTTGGCCTTTTGCAGTGTTTGGATCTCCTTCTTTCCAGCCTATCTGAGCACAAAAGGAAAAGCCATGATAGCTGTGGAGGTCTTCTCCATCTTGGCTTCCAGTGCTGCATTACTGGGATGCATATTTTTGCCAAAATGCTACATCATTGTTTTGCGGCCTGACCTCAACCACCGGGAACAACTTATAAAAAGAATGTAGTGAGCTATACTGTCAAGCAACAAACCTGATGTGGGTTAAGGAATGGATAACATTAAGAAATACTTGATGGTTGACATTAGAATGACATGATTTGCTGTTGGTGTTCATGCCTTCCTATGGTACAAGGGAACTAAAACACAGGGGTATTTTAGAAGATATTATATACATGAGGCTTTGTTACTAAAATGGGAGAAGACTAAAAAGCAATGCTGTTTTAAAATTCCAGTCTGGTTATTGACTATTGAAGCATTTTCTTATCCTATAACATATAAAAAGGAACAAACAGTTAGATATGGTGAAATATTGAATGAAANACTATGATTGTTCATTTCAAATTCAGTGCTCATGCTGATTTATTTTCACCGTTTTCCAAAATTCTTTAACCCAATGATTATCTCCTTTTCAACACATCAATTGAACTTGATTTTGGTCATCTAGCTTTTTTATTCTCTTTTAGGACATTTCAGATACTGGGTCAAATATAGTTTAATGTTTGCAGAGACGTTTCATGGCTTTTATACTTTGAATTCCTTAAGCATTACATAAATGTAGTTAAAAACCGGTTTCTATCTTACAAACATATATTTTGATCATTTTTAATGTTCAGAAGATTATTATCCAAATAAAGAAAAGAAAGGATATATCCTGAAAATGCTGTTTTTTCTANTTAATGTTCAGAAGATTATTATCCAAATAAAGAAAAGAAAGGATATATCCTGAAAATGCTGTTTTTTCTAACTTTTGAAGAAACCTTAGGAATTGGTTTAGCCTGGACTCCTATTCTCAAAACCAACAACCATTTCATAACCAACACCCTCCTTGTCTCTCTTTTGCCAGGGGGGAGGAACTTCATGGCGGATGCTTTATCTAGATTACCTCAATATAATAGTGCTCGCCAAGAAGTGGTATGGTGGTATGGCCGATTTGCCCAACCAAAGAATTGGCAGCTCCAGTGGTACCAAAAAAAAGAAGAGGTTGATCTATCAAATGATTTGACTGCACAATAAAAAGAATGCTCTTAAAGTTTGATGATTGATTCCTTGCTCACTCAAATAG
>BHFT01030450.1:0-23620 GCA_004320025.1 Laticauda laticaudata | reverse complement strand
CTTTTTGAGCTCTATGTGATTGTTTGTGTGTGGATCCTCTGGGTTGAGTCGAGGTGTTGAGTTTTGCACTCGTTGTTCTCGCTCACAGACCTTAGATATAGTTACTTATGTTGTAGTGGACTCTCTTCCTAGCTATCTCCCGTCCTCCATTTCTAGCCGGTATGGACCGAGGTCCCATTATTTGAGTTAGTCGGAGTATCCAGAACGAGGCACCAAGTGTGCTCACTCCTCAGATTCTCTCTGGTCTCGAGAGAATGTGCAGTAGTTGTGATACTGCAAGTATGGTTAGGAGGATCTGTGTTCGGTGTGTTGTATGTTATTGTTAATCTCGTCAGGTGTGAGCATAGTTTCCTGCCCTATTAGGAGTTCTTCTGGGCTCTTGTTAGTCGATGGTGTGATATTATGTTATAGGGTTAGCATTTATATTGATTTTGTCTGAATGTCACCTGTGTCTATGTTATTTAATGCCTCTTTAGTATGCCCGAACCATGCGTTCCGCCTGTCGTTTGTAGCCAGGTGAGTGGGCGTGGTCGAGTAGGCCATGTTGTAATACCCAGTTCGGTGAGGATTTTTGAATGATAGCGCTGTGAACTTGCAGCCTGTTGTCTGAGACATCACAAGTCCGGTAACCGATTGTTAATATTTGGCGTGTCTATTCATTGTCGACAGCTTCGAGTCGTGTCATGGACTCGCATGACTGTGACCTCCAAACCAGTTGGAAGTAAGCACTCGACAATTATCTAAAAAATGTATATTCCTTTGTGGGTCCGGCAAAATCTATATGGATTCTCAACCAGGGCCCCTGGGTGTCTCCCACTCAAGGGTAGTGTGGGAGGAGGAGTAGGTCTGGAATTTTGGCATTTGTTGCATTCCCACCCATGTCTCAATGTCTTTGTCCATCCCGGGCCACCAGACATAACTCCTGGCCAGGTATTTCCATGTTGTGATGATACCCGGATGTCTTCATGTAAGCATGCACAGTACTTTTTTCCTGCATTGATTTTTGGGGAGAATAACAACTCTATCCTGCACAGTATACATCCCTCCAATATCAATAGAGCTTCAGTTTGATGTTCGAAAAGGGTTTATAATGCACGCATCATCATCGGTTTTCCAGAGCACACTGTTCCTACCCAGTTTAAAAATCCGCGCCAGTTGTCTGTGTCTCTAGCAGTCTCTTTTGACAATGTCTTGACGTGGGTTGATGGGTAGGTTTGGCAAGGTCTGTCATTGTGTAGTGAGTGTGGACGTGGTTGGTGCCAGGTCGTTCTTCCAGGTCCAGCAGGGTGGGAACGGCTCAGGGCATCTGCGATTGTATAAATTGTTCTTCCCTGGCCGGTGGATTTAATATTGGTAGTTTATATGCGGCCAGAAATTCGGACCACCTTTGTCATCCTGATGGTGACAATATGTTTGGGGTGGGCCTTGTTCCCTGCGTATCCCGGATGGTGGCTTGTGGTCGGTAACAAGTAAGAAAGTCTCCCTACCATAGAGATACTCATGGAAACGCTTTACTCCACTCTCGCACTCGCTAGTGCCTCTCTGTCCAGCTGGCTTACGCTCTCTCTCTGTCTTGGTGACAACGTCTTGGAGTAGAAACGCGATTGGTGCCTCTCTCCCATCCAGTAGTGTGTGCTCAGTATTGGCCCCGACGCCAGACAGATTTGATGCGTCGCATGTCATCAGCTAGTCGCGCTATTTGCTGTTATTGATATAAAGTACCGATTCAGATGTCCAGATCTTTTTTATTCCCCTTGGAGCGTTCCTAGCCCCGAGGGTCCAGGTAGCTGTCTTATCTATAAGTTAGTCTATACATGGCTCCGCTGTATGTTGCCTGCAGCAAAAAGACATTAAAATAAAAGAGAAATACTTGAAAACTCTGTTTTGTTTTGTGGTCTGGGCCTTCTTTTTATGGCTTTATATTTCGTTCTGTTCGGTGGGCGTAGATGAATTCCTTCTTTCTGATCTCTGTTAGGTATACCTAATTCAACTTTCTCTGTGGCCAGCTGGCATTTTTCTTTTTTCACCTTGAGTCCCGCTCTCTTTATCACACCTAACTCTTTTTAGGAACTTCCGCTGAGGTGGCTCTTCAAATTGAGTTTTTTGTCTCACTTGAGCAGAACTACTATGCAGGGTCGCTTCGAAAGCTAGGGTATCCCTTTATGCTTAAAAGCATGTTCCTGCACTATCGGTTAGTGAGGAACACCTACTTGGGCCAGCGTATCTAAACTGAATTGTAACCTGTTGCACTTAAGATGCACGACTCATCTGTGATCAGTTCGACAAACTGGTCTTGGTGCTCTCCGCTGTCGCGAATCAACGCGGTGCATCTGCTGGGTTTAGCCTGCGCCAGGTTCAAGCTCTTGCGAAAGTTCGCTCCCCCCAGCGAGAGTGAAGTAGACTATGTTGCACCACTGGGAACTGGGGTATCGCGAGCTCTGCAGTAGATGAGGTCATGGATGATATGCTCTGCAAGAGCAGCTCATCGAGTATGCAGATCATGACTGAGCGTGTTAATAGTGAGGTATCAGACAGCAGATTGGGGTTTGGTCTCCGCTCACCGCTGTATCGAGATAGATTATTTGTTCAGCATGTGTATTTAGAACCCTGTGTGATTGAAGCTTATCTTTCAATTGCTCCTGCGAATCTCGTTTTTGAGGTGCGAATGTACGACGCCGTGCCTTTAACAGGATTGGCGCTATGTGATTGGGTTCAAATTGACAATGAAATAAGGAGGGCCCTGTGGACTTGCCTAGCTTCCCAGCATGAGAACCACACCAAACAGACTATAACAAAACCAGAGAGGGGGGAGATCAACCAAACATAAATCAAAGGGGAGGAGAAAACCGAATAATAATACAACAGAAAACAAAGCAACAACAAACACCACCAGTAGGCCCATTTAGAAACCAAAACTACTTACTGGAAGAAGACTTCGGCAGAAGGGAACTGGCAGTGGAAAACCAACACGAGGCCACTCCTGGAAGAGGCAGCTGAGCCGACTCAACTCGCCCAGAGAGACCAGGAGGGAGTGGCAGAGCTGACTCAACCAGCCCAGGTAGACTGGGTGGGAGTGGCAGAGCTGACTCACCCTTCCAGGAGGCTCCACCGAGAAGGAGAGGAGAGACAGTGACCCCTTCCGAACCAGCCGAAGACAACACCGCAACTGAGCTGCGAAGGTCAAGTAGAAACCATAGAAGCCCTGCCTACTTACGGAACAGATCTATTCTTGAGCCATGGTGTAATAGAAATTCTATAGCTATATGTGGACAACTTTAATTTGTTTTAGTTTTTGCCATAAGCTGATCAGAAGTTTGATGTGATGATGGAACTGAAATTAATATTTGCTAATATATAGCAGCTGAAATATGGCAATCTTTCATATTGCACTATTTGAATTTCAGATATGGATTTCTAGAGGAAACCTGTAAACTTGAATTGTTTCACATTATTTGCATCTCTTAATTATTTCACTCATCATATTTTAATTTAATACTCTTACCAGTCTTATATTAGATTAATCCATACCAACACAATTATCACTTGATAAGCTTTTCCATAAATATTACAACTACTAGATCACTCTGGTGAATGAAATTTGGCTGGTTTTTTTAAATTGATGGTATATTATCTCCTGGTAAGTCCAATCCCTCTTTTTTCTACAATTGTTCCCCCTCAAATCTGTTCTAGAAATGGACAACAAGGAAGGAAGATTTAGAGGACATAGGAAATTGACTGGGATGCTGCTTAAACTGACATGACATTGGGTATAATTAATTATATTCTTATCATTATAATTAATATAGATAGTAGCCAGTGAAAAACACATTCTTTCTTTGTTAGAAGAAAGAACCTGATGATGAAACTAGTTTGGGAAATATTTTCAATATCCACCCTAAATGTTAGGTCAGAATTCTGTCCAAATATTCAAATGCCTATGGTCAGGAATAATCTGAGCTGTGGTGCTCAAGGAAAGAGTTTGAATAGAATACTCTATGTCTATTTCTCCATTAATGATTTAGAGCATTTTCATGCTAACATTGAAGTGATATATAGGTGGTTCTCATTGTTATTTTGGTAAAATGATGACAGGATGACTCTAAAAGTCACTTTGTCACTAATAAGAAAATTATGTGTCTCAGATCATGCATAAACTCTTCTGTTTAATCATCAGCATCTATGGGTAATAAGCTGACCCTGCTGATTAGAACAAAAATAGCTGGCTAGAATGATCAATAATCTTATTGTTTAGGTTATTTATGGTAATACCCTATGCTCCTTCAACTGTTAGGGCATGTTGGTAGAGAGGACATTTAAATATTTTGCTGTTTCATTTATACACAAATTGTCTACTAGACCAAAAAAGTATATAGTGTGATATAATGTGATCCATAAGCAGTTCCTGCCTAAAAAACTGTGGGTCTGGTTTTGCCTCAATCGGAAATCAATGTAGAGATTCTCTTCACATTTCTTAAGTTCTATACTTAATACAGATCAAACATATTTATGAAAAATAGATTGATGGTATATGCTTGAGCATAGGATTACACTGCAAACATAATCAAAGCAAGCTTCCTGAGACATCTTGAAAAATATGGAGGAATATTTAATTCAGACATTAGGGGTGGTCAATAGTGATTTCAAAACAACCTGTACCATCTATTCCATTTTTTTGCTGATATGAAATAGCAGTTGAGATGTTGGATGAAGACTGGAAAGTCTCAAGTTCATCCTGAGCTATGGAGATGAACTTTCCATAGCTCAAGATTTTTAGAGCTCAGGACTTTCCAGTCACTGTCTCTCAGAAAAAGCAGGATATAGATCTAAACAATTAATAATAAACCTGATACAGAATATTGAATATGGTTTTAACTTGGTCAAATTCACTCCTCATTTTATACACACATTGCTTTCTAGGTTTATTTCACACTCAAAAACTCTTCAAGAAATCAAGTTTCTCCCCACCTGCCCCAGATTAGGAAACAAGGAAAGAACATTCAAGTGCTATTTGGTCTGAGGTACATGCTCTGATCCCCATTTCAAAAGTTGGTTTGGATTTCAACCAAACTGCCATAACCTATTTGGAAATCCTCCATCACATTCTGGAAATGACATAGTTCCATTAGTTCCACATTCTGGAAATGGCATAGTTCCATTAGTTACCTGGTGTGGACACTCAAATAGTTTATTCTTCCTGCAAAGATTTATGACAAACCTTTTGAGTTATCTGAGCATCACAAGGGACAAATATTAATGTAACTGAGCCATAAATCATGTTTCAGGGTCCCCAAAACAAAAGTGGATCTAATATGTGGCTTCCAGAATGTATTTGATCCAATAGGCCCATGGTTGTCACAGCCATCATGTACTTTAGAGCTACCAATGATCTTCTCTTTAGGGAAGGCAAGCTGAAGTTCTCAAAGAAAAATCAGCCTCAGGGACTCCACTGCCAAATTGTGTGATGAGGTTCAGCAGCCCAAATAAGGAAGTTGCCTTGTTGCAGGGAAGACAATACAAGAGTACTGTACCTATCATATCTCTGTAATTCACCTTTACCAGTAAAGCTGATATCTGATGATCCTTAATGCTGACAGTCTCCCAAATGAAAATTGTCATTCCATCTCTTCTGACTTTGGAGCTTGCACAAAATCCAAAATCCAGATGGGCACATCTCTGAAATGAGGAGATCTCTATTTGTATGACAAAGAACTGTTGCACAATCACTCAGCCCAGTGCAGCTCTTGAGTCTTCAAAAGGTTAAATGTGATGCTGACTGTATAAATCCATCTTGAAATCCCTGCATCCAGTTATTTCGCCAAACAGGTATTCACTTTTTTTTAATCGCTTTAGTTTTTATTAGAAAGAACTCAATCACTGCTTAGCACACTTTTTGTGCTGTTTAGCATTCAAATGCTTTGCTTACTGAAAAGAGGCAAAGAAGGGAGATAGAGATAAAAATGAACACAGTTTTTTTACCACCATCCTTGAAATTTTTTTGATTCTCCTCTTGTTTCCCTTCCTCCTTGGATTAAAAATATTGGGTGGTTTCATCAATAAAAGGTGATTCAGTCAGTTCCTCTATATCAGAAATACAGAAAGAAAAACAAAGAGCAAAAAATAGTATCAAATATGTGCTGGACCTGCAGAATAATTGCTTATATTGCATATCAACGTTTTGCTTTTTTCCTCCTTTATTATTGCTATTGACAATTTGACTTTTTATCACTATTTTACAGTCTAAATGGGTTGCTGGCAAGGACTCTGATCAATTCCAAGAGCCATATGTCAACATTCTGCTGTCGGCATGGCAGCCATCAGCCTCCTGCCCTTTCTGTTTTTTAAAAGGCAAAGCGAATATGGGACACATGCCGAATTAATCTAATTAAGGTTTTTAGTTCTCCCTAAATTCCATCTACAAGAATTTCAAAGCATTAGGTTGTCAGTGTGTGACAATGTTCTACATCCAGCTGTGAAATAATATTGAGCTGAATAAAGAAAAGTGTTAATTTTCACTTGCTTTTTATTTTCCAATTATTTAACAACTCAGCAACAAGAAGAACCAAAGCTTTGTCTTTTTTGTATGGGCATTTGACATGATTCAAAGATTGTCCAGCATTATACTTCATTAAATAGCTCCTATCTTTCCAATAGGAATTGGCAATATTTGTGTGTATCCAGTCCTAAATATCCTTACTGTGGCATGAGTCTCATTGAACAAAATAGAACTCAATTTTAAATAAAGATACTTATGATGAAGGAAAAATACTAGCCACAGTAGCAGAGTTTGAGTGTTCAGTACCTGCCGCTCTGAGGAAGGAGCTGATGTGGGAGTTGGAGACAATTGAAGGAGACATCATAGGATAACAAAGAGAAACCTATGAGAACCCATCTCCTGTATTATTCTCATCAAGCCTGTACAAACAAACTCCCCCACCTTCTTTGGTAGGACTTCAGCTTATTGCCTGGGCAAAGAAGAATGCTGGTCCTGAAAGCTGGAAATCCTTTTTCAGAAAGAAGGGTGGAAGGAGGGAAGGAAGGAGTGGGGGAGGAGCCAGTGAACAGTCATTCTTTTAGTGAGTTGTTAAGGCCACCTGGAGGTTTATCTGTGTCATCAGGGTCACCTGAGGGATGTAACTGAGTGTGGAGCTTTCTTGGAACTGCTGAATGAATGCAAATGACTAGCTGTCTGCAAGGAATATAAATCCTTCCATTCCACATCATCCAACCAGAGCTGAAGAAGCTTCCTGGATGAGAAGTGAAACGACGTCAAAGAAAAGCCAGAAAGTCCAGTTGCCTTTTGAAAAAGCACCTTTGGGACATGTTTTAGCTTGTAGTGCAATCTTGGTTAAATCCGTTTAATGTTCTTTTTTATTTTTGTTGCATCTTGGTTATGTACGGTAACATTTCATTTTTCATAGCTACTTCTCTCTGAAAACACACAGCATTTCTCTCTCCTTGCCTTATTTTTTTTTCTGCCAAATACACTCTGTTATTTTTTTTTCTGCACACAGTAGGGAGAGTTATTGCCTTTGGTCATGTTTTAAACCTGTCTGATGGTATCTTAAACTAGTGACTGAGCACCAATGATTGTTTGGTGCTTGCAATATGTCTTTTTGGAAAGGGTTTTTTCTCTTAGCAAGCTGTAATGGTAGAAAAAGAAGCTGAAGGAATTTTATTAGCCTCTTCAATCAAAAGTTTTTATTTTTTTTCTTTTCTTTTCTTTCTTTCTTTCTTTCTTTTCAGAAAAAAATATAAAATGCTTTGCTTTTGTTCAATTATTTTTTCAGTCAATGAGCAATATTATTTTCATACTATTCCTTTCTTCCTTATTATTAACACTTCCATCAAATACTATTTTATGGCGGGAATATCCTCAGGGTACATTTCATCACCCAAATATTTTTCTAAATATCCTTTTTGTTTCTGCAAATGTTAGTTATTTTCTAAGTCTGCTGAAGTCGCTAGATGCCCTCAAATCATGCTGTTCTAACCTTTCATCTTTTGATACATATATCTTAGTAGCCTGTTATTCCTCCTAGGAATTCAGAGCAGTGAATACCTCATTTCATGATATCGTCTCTGCAACAAAATATGACAGAATGCCACTCCCTACTGCATCCACACATAGCAGATCTTAGGAACTGCTTCACAATTTTTCCTGGTATGTTTCTTCTGTTAAAATTTTAATGTTTTAGCTTGCAGAATTGCTTCCCTCAGTTTTTAATAAACTATCCTAAGTAGATATTAACTATAATTAAAAATGGCAACTGTTGCCATCAACATGTTTCCCTGAATCTTGTTGTACCTTAATGATTTGATACTATGGTAAAACTATGGCATTGATATTACTTGAGACAACCTTTCAGGATTAAAATGTTTCTGAAGGGAATTGTTTTATGAGGGTATAGATAATTATTTTTCAAATAGTAAATTAAAAATACTTAACTCAGGAGTAGCCTACTCTGGGGGGTAAATGAAAACTTTTGTAACATTTTCCAAATGGCTGTTACCAATAGACTTGATCAGTTGTTCACAAAATACTAATTTATAGAAGACAAATCAGTTGAGTGTCTCTCCCATCCTCAGCTCTACAAATTGTTCCTTATCATCTTCATTTATTTTTATCTTCTTATATTTCTAAACCAAAATCCTTCATTCCATCCCTCACAAATACCCATATAGTCCAGAGGACTTCTTGTAGATAAAAATAATGCTGTAGACTTGAGACTAGCTTTGTCGTTGTTGTCGTCATAATCATCATCATCATCATCATTTGTGGTGGCCTACTGTAATGCAGCAACTTCCCAGAATGGAAGAAACACATTCCAAGGAGATGGACAAGAGAAGAGACAGTACAATCCAGAGTTGAAATGTGGGAAGGTGAAGAGATTTAGGATAACTACTCCCTACAATCTCCCAAGCTGTACCAATTAAATTAGGGTGTTATAAGTTTAGTCTGTATGGTGTATGCAAATAAAGAATGTTGCAATAGTGGCAAATATCTAATAAAGAACACAATCCAACTTTGAATGGATTGTGTTATATAGTTCTTTTCTGGACCTGGTATTAACTTACCTCCTTCTTGTATTTTCAAGGCAGTGAACTTAGCCTGCCCTCCTCCTCCTTCATAAAGGGTTAAAAAAACCCAGATGTAATAGCAATTCTAGTGGTCATCAAGGGGCATGCCAAGAACCACAGTGGTCACTTACCACAGGCTTCATTAAACCTTTTTGTTCCAGTGATAAAAGACTTTCCCTTGGTTAAAATGTATTTTCCTTAAGCGTAATCTTAGCTAAACCATAAGCCTAATTAAAATAGACACAAACAAGTCATAATTATTTGCTTTTTTATCTTTAGCTTGCAAGACAATTCAGTTTTTTAATCTCTTTTTGTTCATGCTGCATTTGGTCAGATTCCTTCTGAAACCTGGTGCTAGGTAGCTTTGCTATTCGCTTGAGACTTCAGTCTCAACTCAGAGCTCCTTACACCAACAGTTATAGGTTCCAGATCCAGTTCCAATGCAGGTTACTCAGAGAAGAAAACCTGCCCCTCCTCTGTCTCCAAATTTTGCTGCCTTCAGCTACAATCCTATCTCCTCTTAATACATTTAATCCTTAAATTTATATTTTCCTTCTCAAAAAACTCAAATAAAATGTGATGTGTCATGTTCCTTATGATACTTCTAATGAAATGTTGTGTCCTTGAATAATCCAAATGGTAATTTACTAATGGTAATTTACTATCTCCTCATTATATCTATAGCAACTGTAACCAAGGCAGCCACATTCTTTTCTGTCCAATATAGTGCACTAAACTTTGCTTTTGGCTTACTTGGTTACATCATGAGCATACTGAGAATGCAATGATCCATGAGTTCTGTTCCCTGCGGAGGGCTTGAAGACCATAGAATAACACCTGGCTAAGTATATTTGACAATTCTCATTAAGGATTAAGCTAGTCAAGTATATTGTACAGATTGTCCTCGACTTATGACCAAAATTGAACCCAACATGTATGTTGTTAAGTGAGACATTTAAGTGAGTTTTTCTCCATTTTACAAACTTTCTTGCCACAGTTATTAAGTGAATGACTGCAGGTGATAAGTTAGTACCATGATTGTTCAGGGAATCTGGCTTCCCCATTGATTTTGCTCGTCAGAAGGTTGCAAAAGGTAATCACATGACTTTGGGACACATGAATATGAGTCAGTTGCCAAGCAACTGAATTTTGATAACCTGATCATGGGGATGCTACAAAATTGTAAATGTGAAATATGATCATAAGTCACTTTTTTCAGTTCTGTTCTAACTTTGAATGGCCCCTAAATGAACTGTTGTAAATCAAGGACTACATGTATTAAATAAAAACAGAGACACTCTCCCTATTCCAAAAAGTATATGTCTGGTGTGCATGTGTGTGTATAAGTTATGTAAAACTTATACATGGATGCATATTATAATGTAATACCTGTATAGAGAAAGTAAATTGTACATATACCATTGACAGACCTCACTGAGGGGGTCACTGTGAAACCACATGAATTACAGTTCCACTTCTAACTTCTAATATACCTTTCCTTACCTAAACCCACTGCAATCTGGGACTCAGAAATTGAGGTAAATGAATTGCAGTGGTTTTAGATGATATTTCCCCCCCATAATTGCAGGTTAATTTTTTGATTTGAAAGAAAATATACTTTAGAGAAGTTCGCATCAGCTGCAATGGATACTAATATTGAAAGAATCTTGGGTTTCAAAGAAAATTTGGTAAAAGTCATGAAACAGATATATCTAAGATTCTCAAACTTAGAAATCCTACCTGTTTGACTCAATCAGATTAAAATGATTCTCCATACATCCTTGAATTTGATGATGCTGAGCTGATTTTGGAGTCTGGGCACTGCATGAAACAGAATGTTGAACTAGATGGATTTTTAACCTAATCCAGCAGGTTTTTAGGTTGGTGTATTCATTCTGAGAGAAAAGGAAAGTTCATTGGCATGGCATTTTAATATTTGCAATTCTATTTGCACATCTGACTCTGTTCTTACTTCTGAAGACAAATTCTCCTTTGCAATTTCTCTGCCTGCCTTAGTTTATTTGATTCATCATTAATAGGAAATTAGAATCTGAGCAATCCATCTTCCCCCATCTCTCCCAAGCTACTCAAAGGTGTTAAAGTTACAATTCCCTTTTCTCCAGTCCCTTAAAACTGTTTAGTAAAGAGGCTTTTTCAGGGTCAGCTCCAATCCTGCTGTCCCTTGTGTATCCTTATGACAGACTGAGAAATAGTCATATATATTATGATATTCAGATGGGTTTGTCGCCATTCATGACTTAACAAAAAACTATCCTTGGTTGCTTTTGACAGAGATGGCCTTTATCTGTCCCCATATCTTCCTTTTATCAGCATTCATGCTAAGAAAAAAGAACACCAATACTGATTGCGGTCTGTAATGTGTTTTGGAAATGATCTGTCTTACACCATTTTAGGTCCTGTGCCTTAGAACAGTGTTTTTCAACCATGGCAAATTTAAGATGTGTGGACTTCAGTCCCCGGAATTCCCAACCAGCCTGCTTTTCTGTGGTAGGAAAGACAGGCAGCAAAAATGTCCAACTGATCACACAGCTGAATTCCTTTTATCCACTCAGAGGATCAAGGATTATAGATGATCCACTGATTGTGTTGAAAACTGTCTTCAAAATAGAGATCTTCCTGCTTTTTTGGGAACTCCAGCCCCTCATTCATGGGAGGGAATGATAGAAGATGCAAAGTTTTGATATGTATTGGGACTACATTATTTCTCGTTGTATTGTCTTGATTAAGGGATAATATGATCTCTTGTCCCAAACTTCCCTTTGAAATTATCTCCTGTATTTTTTATCCTTTTCTAAGATCTACTTATATGTAATTCCATTCCTCCACCCATATGATTTAGGCTCTGTGAATGATCCACAAGTGGTAGAGGCTTCCCAATAAAGCAATAAAGTGGAATAATAAAGTGGAAAGCCCTTCCCCCAAATTCCAGTGGATGATTAAACCCACCATTCCATCATCTGTCAAACTCACTTCCTCCTCTCCCCACTCCCTCATTCCCAGGTAAAATAGAGACAGTGATTGGTGGATCTTTTTCCTACTGGCAGGGGAGTTCTCCAATTGCAATACTGTAACTTGCTTTGCAATAAACTGTTACAGCAGCCCCACTCACTGGCCTCATTAAGGAGGCATAGCAGAGATTGGCTGCGTCAACAAAGAAAATTTATGCTGGCATATTTTGTGCTGCCATAGGGACTGGAGTAAAATACATTAAACCAGCTGTCTAGATGTGCACATAGCCATTTATTATGGTGTAAGTTTTTGTGACTAAGTCCATCAGATCACAGGCTGCAGCTGTATTTGAGGTGCAAGATATGTAGCCTTCTCAGCAGAAAATTGCAGGCTGCAAGGTCAGTATTGAAAGCATCTTCTCCAAAGTTAATATGTATGCTCAGACTGAATGCAAATGTGTTCCTGTCTCTCCTTGTCTATCTCATACACTCACTAGAGGCTGACTCACCACCTACCTACCTTTTCACCTAGCATAGTTTCAAAAGTATTAAAGGGTTCCCTTTTGCTTTTTCCTGTGCTATGGTAGATGACATTTCCCCCGGGCCTTCAAATAGCTTTAATGTTTTGTATGTGATCAAATCTGCAAATTAATGAAGTAAACAGCTTTGTAGGTGTTAGTTTAACAAACAAGCTATTAAAGCAATTTACTACTGATGACATGTCAATGCATAATTTCCCTGTATATGTTTCCAAATAATCAGGAAGAATACCAGCAATGTAATTTCTTTTCAAACTCTGAATTTTTGGTATCTGTAAGGGGCTTTAAACTTATTTCATAAGCTCATAGAATCAAAGGTCTGGAAGGGACTTTGGACATTTTCTAGTTCAACCCCTGCTCAAGGTAGGAATCCTTACATCATATCAGACAAATAGTTGTCCAATCTTTTCTTGAAAACTTCCAGTGATAGAGAACTCACAATTTCAGGAGGTAAGCTGTTTCCTTAATTGTTCTTACTGTCAGACAATTCTTCCTTATTTCCAACCTACCTCATATGTTTGCTGTGGGGTAAATAAGGGATAGATAAAGATATTAGGTATGTTCACCACCTTGAATTGACCAAAATATATAAAAATGTGGAATAATAACAATAGCCAAAACAGTCAAAAATAATACCAATAGCAATAGGAACCCTGGAACACTACTTGAACACAATTGGCATTGACAAAATTACTATCAGTCAATTGCAAAAGGAAACTTTAGCTGGAACAGCTTGCAATCTTTAACACCATCAAACAACATCTGCCTATCCCAGTCCTTGGGAAGGACTCAATAGGTAGATAAAATCCAGATTAAACATTAACATTATTATGGTTGGTCATATGGCTGACCATGTGACCAATCATAATAATAATAGCGGAACTGCTTGGTTTTAGAATAGAAACAACACTTTTTAGGAAAACTGAAATTCAGTAAGATTTCAAATTATGCAGTATAGATTTAGATACAGAAAATTGACCCAAAACCTGATATTCTAAAGTAAAAATTTAACAGTCTGAAATTTCAAAAGAGAATATTGGTTAAATATTCTTCTATTCATGCTGTCAGGTCTTTTTTCAATCTCTATGGCTTCTCTGATGATTCTGTGGTTGGGGTTTTCTATAGTGGCTTAGGGTTTTAGTGCCATTGATGTTGTGACCTGTGGTTTTCATGTGTTGGACTAGTGAGGAGGTGTGTTCCAGCATTTTTACTGCATTTTTTGTGTTCATCTAGGCGGGTACTTATTCTTCTATTGGTCTGTCCAATGTATGTGGCCGGGCATGATGTACAGGGAATTTCGTATATGCCTTGGTTTTCCAGGTCAATTTTGTCTTTGGGGTTTCTCAGGGTGGCTGCTATTTTTTTGTCTGTTTTGAAGGCAGTCTTGATGTGATGCCTGTGTAGTATCTTCCTGATTTTATCTGTAGTACCTCTTATGTAGGGCAAGACAGCTGTTCCATAGGTCTGTTGGTCTTCTAGGTCTCTGTTATGTCTTGGTGTGTTTTTGTGGATCAGGTTGGTGATTTTGTTTTTTTGGAAGCCATTGGCTGTCATATTATTCAGTCAGGGTGCATAGTTAGTCTTTATATGTGTCTTACTGCCAGGCGTTTGGTTCTGGTAATTAGTGTTTTCGCCACGGAATTTATCTGTGCTGGGTGGTGTGGGATTGGGCGTTGAGGTAGCGGTTGGTGTGTGTTTTCTTTTGGTACATGGTGTGTCCCAGTGTGCCATCTGTTCTTTTGTAGATTAGTACATCTAGGAATGGTAGTTGTTTGTTTATTTCCATTTCCATGGTGAACTTGATTTTGGGGTGTGTGTTGTTTAGGTGTGTTAGGAATATTTGTTTTCTTTTCCATGGGGCCAAATCACAAATGTGTCATCGATGTATCTTAGCCATAGTTTGGGTTTGTGGGTGGCATTAGCCAGGGCTCTGGATTCAAATTCTTCCATGAACAGGTTTTCAATGACGGGTGACAGTGGTGATCCCATAGGGGCTCCTTCAATTTGCTTGTATCTTTCTCCTTTGTATATGAATATATGTGTGGTTAGGCAGTGTTCTGTTAGTTCCATGAGGTCTTTAGCTGGTTGGTATTTATTTTTGATGATTTCAAGAATTTCTTTTATTGGGACTTGAGTGAATAGTGAAACACGTCGAAACTTACAAGCAGATCTTCTTGTTCCACGTGTAGATCTTTGATCATTTCTAAGAAGTGGTATGAGTTTTGTACATATGAAGCTGCGTTTCAGCATGGGGCTGTAGTTGTTTTGCTAAGTATTTAGCTAGGTTTTGTAATGGTGCTCCTATGGAGCTGACTATGGGTCTGAGAGATGCCTTATTTGTGTATTTTTGGGAGGCCGTATAATTGGGGCATCTAGAAGATTTTTCTCTTGGGGTGATCGTCTGTTGGATTTCTTTGCTTATGTGGCTGGTCATAATTTTCTTCATAATTTTCAGCACTACAATGACGTGGGATAATACCCGAAGGAAGCTGAACAGCACACATGTAAGTATCCGCGAAAGCCTAAAAAAACAAATACACACACACACACACACACACCCACACACACACACACACACACAACATATATATATATATGTTTTTTTTTAAGCTCTCGCGGGTACTTACATTTGTGCTGTTTAGCTTCCTTCGGGTATTATCCCACGTCATTGTAGTTCTGTTAAAGTTGTAGCTCATTGTAGTTCTGTTAAAGTTGTAGCAACGTTTCAGCAGATTTATCTGCCATCATCAGGCTTCTGTATGGAAGTGTGTCTCACAGTTCTCTGTTTCAAATTTCAAAATTTCAAGTTTCAAGTTTCAAAATTTGAAACAGTGGAACTGTGAGACACACTTCCATACAGAAGCCTGATGATGGCAGTGAGATTCTGCTGAAACGTTGCTACAACTTTAACAGAACTACAATGAGCTACACACTTTAACAGAACTACAATGACGTGGGATAATACCCGAAGGAAGCTACACAGCACACACACACACAACACACACACACACACACACACACACAACATATATTATTATATCACACACACACACACACACACACACATATATATATATATATATACATATAATTTATTTTTATTTCTATTTATTTTATTTATTTATTTTGTGAAGCATGTGTTAGATAATAGATATAAGTATAAACATGATTGTTAATACATAAAATGGATACGAATAAAAGTGAACATTTGGACAGGTAGGCATGCTGGTGCGCTTATGCATGCCCCTTACACACCAGGAAATGGGTGAGGTCAACAGTAGACAGTCTAAGGTTAAAGTTTGGGGGGGGGGTTGGGGAAGAAACCACAGAATCAGGTAGAATATTCCAGGCATTGACCACTCTGTTGCTGAATAGCTTGATGTCAACTGTAATAGCATGATGTTAACTATACCTGAATGTCCACTAACAAACCTTTACATGAAAAATGTGAATATGATTTCTCATAATCAAAAGTAGCCAGGTAGATTTCTCCCTCTTCCTCTCTTTTTGTATGTAGCCATATATATGGCCATTTGTTTGGACTTTGTTAAGTATACACTATGTTAAACACATACTACTGGTTGGCAGAAATTCAAATAAATTAGTCTTTGTTTCACTGGCTGTCCATACTCTATGTTCTACCAAGTTCTGCTTTATAGAGAGGAGTTGTGACGATATGGGGCGTTGCACAAAGACAACACAGTCAGAGAAGCAATTAGAGTCCCTTTATTGTCTCCAACTTTGCCCCCAATGTCCAGGTTACCTTCGGGCTGTAGAAAAATTCTCCCAGGAACAGCCTTTGACTGTAGAAAATTGAGTCCAAAACAAGGTACACACAAACTATAACTTAAAATCCAAACAAACCAAACTGAAGTAATTACTTTGGCAGGGCATGAGCAGGAATTTCAGACTTGAAAGCCCAGCAAAATTCACACAGTTGAGAAGACACCAGGAACATAGATAAACCATGATGATACAAGATAAAGTTATGTTTGCTCCCAACAGCCTGTTGCATGCAGCTTGCCTTTTTTATATACTATGTTCCCAGCTGCAGCTAATGAAGGGAATCAGAGCCGTTTCCTCCCCCTAAGGCATGCAACCGACATTGCTTTCTTCTCTGTTCTTTCCTGCATGCCCTAGGATGAAGAGGGGGTGAGCCTGGGTCTTCCTGTGAATTCTCTCTCACTTGTTCTACCTCTTCCCTGCTCTGGCCAACCAGGCTTTGCACTTCCCCAGTTTCTTCCACAGCCAGCTGAGCCATACTCCCACTCCCTGTCAGCTGTTCAGCTTCCTCCTCAGAGTCAGATTCCAACAGGGGCATTACAGGAGTCACTCTTTAAAACCCACACAGAATGAATCCTGATGGATTAGACTAAATATCCAAAGCAAGTATTTATGTCTTCCTCTTCAGAATCTACTTTTCTATATATGATTTCTATCTCTTCTAGCTTTCTCTTCTGATAAACAGATTCCTCATATGGATCAGTAAAATGTAGTTTGCTGCAAGACTCCAGAGTGTCCAGCAGAGAGATTTCCTTGTTGTGCTGTCTGAATTCTTCTAATTGGTGATGGTGAGGATGAAACCTGAAACTCTGAATTTGAATATGAGTTTTATCATCCAGTTGCTCCTGCAAAATATGGACATTTTCAACAGGAACTATTAAAGATAGCATAACTCATAGATGTTTATACTGATCCTTCTCAGTTGTTTATTTGGGAAAAACAACATTTAATTGACAACACAACTCTGAATGCTCACTACCACTGAATTTTGATAAAGACGGCAGTTTAAAAGACAGCTATAAGATGAATGCTAAATCCACTTTAGCAGTTCTTGTTAACAGCAAAAACATGTGATAGTCACCAGCTTGATTAATTTTTACAAATGTAGCTTCAGTATTTTTATATATCAATGTAATTTTGAAAGAGCATTATCACATTCATTGATTTGTATTTGGTTGATTATGAGCTTATTTCAAAGTTGATTAATTCCAGATTTATTACCCTGAGTTTAAAGGAGAAAATATAATTGAATATCCAAATCGCATATTGTTTATTATAAAACAATAGCATGAACTATCAGATGCTACTTGAATTAATAGATTATTTGGTACTTGAATAATGCATTAACATTATTTAATATCAAATTCACCAGTATCTGAAAAGTTGAGCATCATTTGCATACTTTGCTAATATAATATGACACCCCCATATTTATGCTATTTAATTTAAGAACAAAATGAAATCTGGCATTGCTCACTTTTTCTGTGACCCAAAAGTACTATAGTCTTATAAAATGCAGTTTCTATAAACTGTAAGAATGAGGAATAAATGAGTTGTTATTCAGGAGAGTTATTTTTAACTTCAGATGTTTTCACCTTCTTGTAATGAACATGGCTGAAAAAGAACAAAGAAATAAATTTCATGAGAATTATGAATAACCACGGGACACAATGCACAAGAGGTGTCCAAAAGGTATAAAATTAAAAAAATGGTTTATGCTGCAATTTGGAAGATGTGAATTTTTCTTGGAAAAAGGGATTCAATTAAGCTAGAACAGGTGGAATAAGGGTTATAAAGAGAACATTGGACAGGAAAGTAAGTTTTAGATGGAAAGATGGATGGAACTAGATATGTTCAACCTTAAGAAAAGACAACTATTTGGGGACAGGATGAAGTATCTGAAGGGATATTATACAAAATATTGACAAGTCTGTTCTCTTGTCATCACAGAATGCAGGACACAGAATAATGCATCTAAATTGCAGTAAGACAAATTCCAGGGGATGTCAGGAAAAAAATACTAACAATAAGAGCAGCTTGCCAATGGAACCAGTTACCTTGGAAATTGGTGGGTATTTCTTTACTGGACCTCTTCAGGCAGAGGTTGGAAGTTATTGGTCAGAAATATTTTGATGTGAACTTTATACGGTCTTATTTTAGCTGCTCTACAAGTTTGGGAAGATGGACTGCCATGCTCCCAGCTTGCATTTCACACTCAGTTAGCCTTCAGATGTGAGTTCCTGAATCTGCAGTTGGTTGAGGACAAAATGAAGAAAAGCAAGTTGGATTTTTGTTGCATTGGGAATGACTTGCAGGCTGAGTGGGTTGTGGTATGACAGGATTCTGACTGATGATATCGCACAGCTTTTTTGAAACGTATGGTTTAACAAGAACTGGCATTACTAAATCCTCTGTACAAGGCAGTAAAGAGATTCCTTCTTAATTTAATATCTGTTTTTTTTTTCATAGTTGCCAAGCAGGTGTTTCTTAGAGATATATAATGAGGACAGGTGGCAAATGCTGCCTTCCTATATTGCTTTCTGACATAGAAACATATGATGCAACCCTCTCTTGTATCAAATCAGACAAATGGTCTGTTTACTCCAACTTTTACCATCATACCCCCCTTTAGTACAAGCAATCTCTACTTCTTTGATATGTGCATTGTGTCTATTAAAAAAAATTGGACTTTCCATCTGCCATCTTGCTAATTTAACCCTCACCCCCAAGGATACTATTGTGCCACATAATGGTGATGGGCAGGACTTTGGCCAAAAGTAGGCAGACCCACATTCTTTGATATCTGCTGACAAGATAGATTGCTTGAAGAAAGTTTCTGAAATTAAGCCAAGAGCAATAAGTCCTAGACCAGTATTCAAATTTGACTACTTCAGGATGTGTGGACTTCAATTCCCAGAAATCCCCAGCCAGTATGTTGTTCACGTTTGAAAAATATTGATCTAGACCCTAACATTTAGTTAGTTCTCTAACATTTGAAAGTTAGTTGGATATATCAAAACCACTTTTAGAATTCTGTAATTTGCCATGAATATTCTAAAACTGTATGTTTTGACTTCTACATGTCTACTTAACTAGAGTCACTCTTAGTTTTTCATTTCTTTTTAACTTTTTAAAAATTGTGCTATATCATCAACTTGAGCCCTATCCCACTGTCTTCCCCAGATGTAGATCTCAAATGCGTTCAGGAGCTTGCTGTCATGCTGTTTTTGGAAAGTCAGTCTTTGCAAAACTGTAGAGCTGCTAGAATTTTCCCTCCTGCTTGTAATACACCAATCTGATTTATAGCCAATACCATCCTACTGATAGAGAAAATTCTTCCTGGCAAAACTAATATTGGGTTCTGTGATGCTAAATGTTATGGAGTTTATATCAATTTATAAAGTCCATTAAATTCCATTTGTGCTCATGCAGCTCATTGGACAACAAGAGATCTTGACTAACTAGAAAAATTGGGGAATTTTTGGAGGAGACCAATAATTAAAACAATACTGTAAGTACAGTATAGGATGAGGAAGATTACTGATTAGAGATATGCCAACATTGTCTGGGCATATCACAAGATGAATGTCCAAAAGGTTTGAAGCAAAGAAACTCAAAAGCAAGCCTAGGTTGAATCAGAATGAATTAAAATAGGGGCTGATGCAGATACAGATGGAGCCAGAAGATAACTGAAATGCTCTTTATTGATGTTTATAACAGTTTATAATAATAAGAGGATGTAGTTTGAGAGTATGTAAAAGTGAGAGTACGTGTAATAGAAACAGAGTACAAATGAACTCTTAAAGAAAACCTTAACAGTTATTTGTCTGCAAATTTGTAACAAAAAGAGGGGGACAACCTATTCTCCAAAATACCTGAGGGCAAGACAAGAACCAAATGGAAACTTATCAAAGAGAGATCCCACCTAGAACTAAGAAGAAATTTTCTGGCAATGACAACAATTAATCCATGGAATGGCTTGCCTCCAGAAGTTGTGGCTTCTCCAACACTGGAGGTTTTTAAGAATAGAGTCATTTGCCTGGAATGCTATAGGTCTCCTGCTTGGATGGAGGAGTTGGGGCGGTTTGAACTAGAAGCCCTACAAGGTTGCTTCCAACTCTGTTATTTTATATTCTGTAAATTGCAAAGTTCTTTTCCTTACCTCTATATCTCTCTTCTCCCCCAAATGCTTATCTAATGTGTTGGTTTTAGAATCCTAATTGTGTTCCTTAGGTATCCTACCTGCTTTTGCTCTACAGTAATGGGAGTGATAAAGAAAGCTACTGGTACTATTTTCACTCTACTCAAACTCTTTCCCTAATTTTAGTACCTGACCCCTGAGGTTTGTACTGAATGAGGCCCAATACAAAGGTGCCTTTTTTAACACTGCTTTTGTTTCTTTTCTCTTTCATCTGCTACTGGTATCTCTTTCCCAGTTTGTGCTTCTCCAATTTGGATCATCTGGGCTCCCTTCTCCTACTGTATCTTTTGTTCACTGACTGTATGGTCAGTTATTCCATTTACTGTATTTCCTGAAGAATTGGAAAGAAAAAACTTTATGTTCTCCCAGTATAACTTATTGCTGGTCTGCTTCAGTGTCAGTCTGCAGGTGTTTCCAAATAATTGGGATTTTTTTTTAATCTCCCTGCCTACATGTCTGCCACCTTGCAATCAGTCTTGAGTCCTTTATGAAAAAAAGGGAAGCATCTGAATATTTACAATTCTATTTGGAGTGTTAGAGTTCTCATGCATAGCAGCTCACCTGCTACAGGCAATATCAACAGAATATTGTGCCAAAATACAAAGAAGATGTAATTTACTCTATTCTGTCCACACCTTGGATCCAGTTTTTGGCATCACATTTAAAAAGAACATTTGTGAAAGGATAAACACAAAGTACTAAAAATGTCTGGAGCCATCTTCTCAGTTGGACCTAGTTAAAGGTCTTCCCTTCATGGTCAAGAGCACTAACCTTTTAAAAAGATGCCTTGTATCAGCAGTGGGCTAGAAGATACTAGAGAGTATAAGGCGATACCTGGTGTCATCAGAGAAAAGAATAAAGCTTATGAATAAAAGAAGAAAAGAAAATCCAGAAGTTCTTAAGTTGCCAAAGATAGTAGAAAAGCAGTTAACTCAGGAAGACAGTTTCAATGAAACCAAAAAGTGGTAACATAGACAAGGGGAAGATGGTGCTGGAATACAGCAGGGAGGCTGGCAGCATTCAGTAGTGGAAGGTAGCATGATGATTTGGAAATGATAAGTAAAGTGCAATGGAAACCGTTGCTTTCGAGGTGAACAAGGGGGTGCAAAAATTAGGAACCTTTACTGATGTTTGAGAATTGTTGCCAATCAAACTGATTTAAACCTCAGTTCTAATTTTAAGGGAGAGTTTGCAGAAGCCTCCAAGAAAGAGATGTTAGTCACTTTTTTAGCTGCCTCTCAACTCATTAATCCAACTGATGATTGTGTTATGTATCATTTCATGAGAGAATGAAGCTTATAGTTTAGACAGTCCATTCTGCACCCTGGTTATTTGGATGTTCAATCTGAAATGTAAGTTCCTTACATTTGGAATATTTACCTTGTCAAGAATAGTCAATCAATGCCATTTCAATGGTTGTTCAAACATCCCTCATTAATGGTACCTTCCAGCTGGGCCTACCAATAGTTCAGCAACATCTGGTATGTCACAGGTTGCTCTGTCCCTGCACTATGACTGGGTAATTCAGACATATTTTGGGAGTAGTTTTAGGAAATGACTAATTCTAACCATGTTCATCAGACTTCAGTTTATTATTAATTGTTTTGCTTTCATTTATCTTTTGTTAATGCTGGGAAATTACCAGAGAAAAATTATACTGAAAGAATGTGCACTGATAGGGCTGGGCTGACAGCTGTCCTTTCTTTTGAGTAGTGAGCCACATTTATCTGTGTGAGGCCTAGAAAAAATGGACATAGCCAGCAAAATTATTTTAAAAGTTAAAAATAATAAAAAATTTGAATTGCCAACCATCCTAAATTGTTCTGTGCCAAGCTATGTCATATGGGATAGTTTGTCAACCATTTTTATTTGAAAAGCTGCTTATTTATTTGATTTATGTAGCCCCCTTCTTATTTTTATGTGAGTCAAATTGGAGGGGGAATCCTGGGATCCACTCTCAAGTAATTTATTAATTTGATGATTTGTAGACTGCGTCTTCACAGACTGAAGGTGGTTTATAATAAATAAATAAGATTATACTGCAGCCTAATTACCTAGGCATCCCAAATACTCTCAGCAACTAAATCCAGAACAATAGTATTTTCAGGACTTTGAAGGCTAAGAGACTGAGACATTGCTTAAATCAGGATTATAGCATTCCAAAGGACGGGGACAGACATTAAGAAGGTGCATGCATCTTACAGCTCCTCCCTCCCTCCTCTCCTCAGGGTAGAGGCTCTCAACAGCCTTATTTTTAATGATTACTTGGGATGGATTAAATATGAGAGGAACAGATGATCCTGTAAGTCTCTGGCACCAAAAGTGCATGTCTTTACAGGTGACAATCAGCATTTTAAATTGGTCTCCCAAACTAACAGGTAACTAATGCAAGAACTGTAGCATGGATGTAGTAATGCTAAAGATGCTATCCACAATTTGTTGGCAAACCACTGAATGTTGGACGAATGGAAACTTCCACATTGTTTTTAGAGATAGCCCCTTGTACTGCACATTACAGATGGTTATTTTCAGTTGAAATAGGATTTAATGTTAGAAGGCTACTTGCTATTTATTTTACAATTTGAAATATTATAGATTTATTCACTGTATAATGTGGAGGTACCTTGGACTAAGACTGAAAAGAGAAATAAGATCCTCAATCCCACAAGGATTCCAGTTCAGTGATTTCATTCTACTAAATAAAAGAATCTGTTAGAATATAAACAAGGGGATGACTGAAGAAAAGGATTACAGGGACCATTCTAAAGGAAAGGCATTAACTTAAATCTTAACATCTACCTGATAAATATTATTACCTATAAAAGGAAGAGTGGAATGCCATGGAAGATGGTACATGCTGGCAAGGACTAGATTCTGCTAAATATATCTACCAAATGTACAATGATTCTGCAAGACCTGAGGCCTCCCAGCACTTATGGTAGACCGGGATCCAACAACAAAGTCTTTATTATTTACAGCAGTTGAGAAACGAAACATTGGCTCAAGCTACGGCAGCCTTTTTATAGGGATTTGCCTGCCGGCTTGTAGCC